>JASDQU010739324.1:176433-191082 GCA_032191745.1 Picea mariana | reverse complement strand
GTACCCCTAAGATATTCTGATTGGGTAGCTAATCTGGTCCCAGTTAGAAAGAAAAATGGGGAAATCAGATTATGTGTTGATTTCAGGAATCTTAATAAATCTTCTCTTAAAGATAATTATCCTCTACCTAAAATGGACCATGTTCTTGAAAAAGTAGTAGGGGCTAATAGAATGTTAATGATTGACGGATTTTCAAGTTATAATCAGAGTGCTGTCAGTGATCTTGAGAAAGAAAAAACCACATTTACTACTCCTTGGGGCACGTTTATGTACGATAAAATGCCATTTGGACTAATGAATGCAGGAGCTACTTTTCAACGCGCAATGGATATTGCTTTCGTCGGCGAACGGGACAAGTTTGTAGTCATCTATTTGGATGATCTTACTGTTTTTTCAAAATCGGATGAAGACCACATGATTCATCTCAAACAAACTTTTGAAAAATGCCGTAGGTTTGGTCTATCCCTAAATCCTAAAAAGTCTCATTTCGCTATGCAGGAAGGCAAGTTGTTGGGTCATATCATATCCCGAGATGGAATCAGGATTGATCCTAAAAGAGTAGAGGCTATAGATACAATAGCTATTCCTAGGAATGTTAAAGAAATTCAATCATTTTTAGGAAAAATAAATTTCTTGAGAAGATTTATTCCTAACTTCGCTGAAATTGTTAAAATGATTACAGATATGCTTTGAAAAAACAGTGAAATAAAGTGGACAGCAGAAGCTAAGCCATCTTTTGCCCATATTAAGAAGGTCATAAGTGAGGCACCAGTACTGGCAAGTCCAGATTATCTCAAAGATTTTCTTATTTTTTCGTTTGCCTCTGAACACACGCTTGCTGCTGTACTCCTTCAGAAGAACGAAGAAGGTTTCGAACAATCGATAGCCTTCTTTAGCAAAAGCCTCGGAGATGCTGAACTTAAATACAATATAATGGAAAAGCAAGCATATGCCATGGTAAAAGCATTGAAAGCTTTCAGAACTTATGTTTTGCATTCTAAAGTGATTGCATATGTACCCACTAGTGCTGTAAAGGATATCTTGGTCCAAGCAGGCAGTGATGGTAAAAGAGGAAGATGGCTCTAAAAAATACAAGAGTTCGACTTGGAGGTTAAACCGACCAAATTGGTAAAGGGACATGGTTTAGCTAAACTGTTGGTTGAATCCAATTTCAAGGCTCTTGGGATAAACAGTTCTCAGGAGGAAGAAGGATTGGTTGATGTGAATGAACTTGAAGACCAAATGATCGAAAACAGGATCGAAGAAAAATTCGCGTCGTCGAATTGGTACAAGGACATAGTAACATACTTATTAACTTTGAAATGTCCAACTGACTTGTCTCCATCCAAAGCTAGAACGCTAAAGTTGCATGCAGTTAAATACCGTATTTCCAAAAAATGATTATACTGGAAAGACCTGCTTGGTTTCCCCTTGGTCTGTCTGATTGAATCAGAAACAGAAGAAGTTATAAGTCAATTCCATGAAGGAGTCTGTGGAGGACACCACACTTGGAGGGCTACGGCATATAAAATCTTGAGGGCTGGTTATTACTGGCCTAAGCTTTTCCCAAATGTCAATGCTAAGGTATGAGCTTGCAGCCCCTGCCAATTTTTTGCAGGAAAACATAAACTACCAACGATGCCATTAGTCCCAGTCAAGACAGAAGCTCCTTTTCAACAATGGGGACTAGACTTCATATGTGACATTAATATTCATTCAAGTGCCCAACACAGATGGATCTTGACCGCTACAGACTATTTCACCAAATGGGTGGAAGCTATCCCAACTAGGAAGGCTACTGATTTAGTAGTTATAGACTTCTTAGAAGAAAATATCTTGTCCAGGTTCGACTGTCCTAGAAAGATTGTCACAAATAATGCACAGGATTTTAAGTCTATGGCGATGGTTAGCTTTTGCCAGAAATATAATATTGTGCTGGGTCATTCCACAACATACTATCTGCAAGGAAATGGTTTGGCAGAATCATCGAATAAGAGCTTGATTAGTATAATCAAGAAAGTGTTAAGTGAAAATAAAAAGTCTTGGCATTTACATTTAAAATATGCTCTATGGGCAAATCGGATAGGCACAAAAAAGTCTATCGGTACTTCTCCCTTTCAAATGGTATATGGAACAGATGTAGTGTTGCCCATAAATCTGGCACTTCCTGTGATGAAGCTATGGCAAGACAAGAAAGAAGAACCAAACCCTCTCACAAGAAGGATAAATCAGCTGATCGAAGTTCAACAACACAGGGCTGTAGTGGATGAAAAGATGCAGAAGTACCAGGATGACATGAAGATATTATTTGATCGTAAAGCCAAGGACAGAAACTTTCTCCCAGGGGATTTGGTTTTGAGGTGGGATGCTTGAAAGGAGGATTCAGGAAAAAATGGTAAATTCGATCATATTTGGTATGGACCATTTAAGGTAACATCTTCTAAAGGAAAAAATTCATTTCTGCTTGAAAATTTGGATGGTAAGATCTTGAACGCCCCTGTTAATGGGCGTTTTTTAAAACATTATATGGAATAAGTAATTCACAAAAAATTTCATTGTATATACCATTTTGTTTTTCATTCTCTTTTTGTAAATGAATAAAAATAAAATAAAATTAGTTAAGTTTTTATTCCCCCAAAAAAATAAAAATAAAAAAATAAAATAAAATAAAATAAAATAAAATAAAAACATATAAATAAATAAATAAAAATAAAGATAAGAAGAAAAGAGTCCAAAGAGTTATTCTTCAAATCTCTATCTATGTTTTCTGGCTCACAGATTGTTGAAAATCTTCTTTTTACTGTCTTTCACGTTTTCGGACTTTCTTATTAGAGTAGGAGAGATTATGTATTAACCTTGAAAATCAACAAATGATTAAATTCAGTAAGGTCAGTTTTAATAGTTCTTATTTCCTGACTAAAACTGGTTATGTTTGAGTTGGTTTTGACTATCTTAAGTTTCTTAACAGTTTGTCTGAGGTTTTAAGCTTGCTCAAAAGAAAACCCCTGAAAATAATTTTTCCCTTTTCCTCTGCAGAGTGAGGGGTTTTGAAAGTTGAGAAAAAATGGTCTAGAATAATCAAAACAAGTTGAAAAAACTCTATTATAAATTTTTACACAGATAACCACCCCTGATATATTAAGTATCACTGATTGCCCCCCACTTCATATGCACAGGCTAACTATAAGACAGATGGTGAAAGGAAATTCATTTTTGATTGCCCCCATCTAGTCCCACAGACGATGAAAGGAAATTCATTTAAATGATTTCCCTCGTCTAAATATAAAAGAAACAGATAACTTTAGCGGGGTACTGAACATGCCTGCTGGCAGTGAAGCAATTTCTGAGCATAAAATTAGCACTCGAAGCGGTGAAAGGAAATTCGGTAAAAAGGGACAGATAAATTCACCGGGGTACTGAACAGGCCCGCTGGTAGTGAAGCAATGTCTGAGGTGTCTATAAGTTTGTCATACTTATCTATAACTATATTCTAGTTATCAATTTTTCAAAACCGGATACTCATCTGAAGTCAAAATAGAGCTTCCCAATTTAAAAATTATAAATTTTATTTCGATTGATGCAAGCTGAAATTTACAAATCTGTTGAGTTTAATAAGATTGTTCTAATCATCTTAATACCAACTTAAATTTAGAACGGGAAGGAGAATTTTATGAAAAAGACTACATCTGAGTTTAAAGCAAATGCAAGTTTTGAAAAGGTTTTCAAAGGTTTTATATAATCTCTTTTTCCTCTCCTTTAACAGTTTATCAGTGATAAACCCTTGACACCATTTACCCAATGAAGGCACTAAGTCTACATGTTCTCCTCATCCCGCAGGGAGACGAGGTCCCCAGTTGGAGCCTATGTTGAAACAGATCTTAAAATCGTTGATCCTTAAGGATTTGATTTTTTATTTTTGTGTTTTTCGGGTTTCGGCTTTCTTAAAATCAAAATTTCGTTATGTTTAAATTCACGGTGCCTTTTTATTTTTGAATATATACGGGAAACAACTTACAAAATTTAAGTTTTTCAAACACTCTTTGAAATTATTCAAAAGGAGTATAATTTTAAATTCGCGAGTTTTTTCATTTAAACATTTAAAAAATCGGGATTCGAGGTTTTCCGTATACAAACGATTGATGCAATTTGAATCACGAAACCCCGATCTCCGATTTCCTGATGCATTTAAATCTTAAGTAAAAGTACGAATTAATCTAATATCTTCTAATAAAGGATTAAGAGTTAAATAATTATGGCGCGATTTCAGGATTTGCGGTTCTATAAGAGCGCGTCTCTTGTCATCATATTTCCCGAAATCCCGATTCATAATTCACAATAAAACTAAATTAATTCTGTTTTGGCCTTAATATTGATTACTTAGTTAATTAAGATAAGTTAAATCATGATTAAAAGAAACGCGTCATTGCATTTCGCGATTTCGGGATTCGCGATTCCGTGAGAGCACGTCTCATGTCATTAGGTTTCCCGAAATCGCGATTTCCGGAATTCTAATTAACGAAACCCTGAGGAGGTCTAATCTCGATTAATTAACATACTAAAAACGTTTAAGTCTTAAATAAAACATCGCTATTTTGCGATTTCGGCGATCGGGTTTCTTCTATGACATACCCTTCAACATCACGACTTCCGAAACCCTGAAAAGAGATGTTTTCAGATTTAATTCATACTTAATACTAATAAATCCTCTTTCCAAAACAGGATTAAAGTTAATCTTTCTTTGAATGCTCATTAATGCATCGTTGTCTGATTAAGTAAGTTTCTTTTTATTTGAAAATGCTGAAAAAGCCTAAGTACGGATATTAAATGCATATCTCCGAAAATATCTTTTGCATTAAGAGCTTTAACTTCGTAACAGATGTACAAATTTCAATATTTTTATGATATATTCGAAGTAAACATTCGAAACGTCTGTATTTTCGTTCTAAAGCTGAGCTTATTCATCCACTTTCTGTGATAGGTTCTCAAGTCAAACACAGAGCTATGGCACCTAAAAAAGCACTGAAGAAAAATGAAGAACCACAGGAAGGTGACATTATCTCTGATACTACTCCACATGCCATACACTCCATCAAATCATGGGTTCAAATCTCTGAATTACTGGAGGATGAGTTAAAGTATGTATACCCTGATTCTGGAAATCATCTATGGGACGTTGCTGAGTCTGAACTTCATAAGGTTGTTGCGCGTCCAAGGCTGGTGGCATACACTAAGATGGTCGACTGGGCTCTGGATAAGGTAGATATCCCAACAAGGATTATTCAGAAAGAGCAAGGAGCTATCGTTGGCTCATTTCGGCCTGAGCACATTCAAGTAATGTATAAACTATCGCCGAATTATAAACACACCTTTAATGCTGAATTTTTAGCTGAATTTCAAAGAAAAGAATGTACTGAGGTAGACCAGACATACCCCGACATGATTAAAGGATGGGCAAGGTCTGAAGAAAAATTTAGGGCTGATTCTCATGGAATTTATGCTACATATTCCTTAAACGAATATATGGTTTATGTACAACTCAACCCTCTAGGAAGAAAATGCTAAAGAAGCATTTTACGAAGTCTGTCATTTTGTCATTATTCCTATGCACAAATTATTTTTTGGATGCGAACCTCCTCGCATTTCTGATGCAATCATAGAAAGTCTTAAATTTGTTGTTGAATGGTTTATGGTTGTTCCATTCCCTCTCACGCACTCCCGAAATTCTTACCAGACAGATTGATATGCAGAGAAGTAGCTCATCAGTTAGCCAAGGGTGGTATTGGGTTGGAATTGAAAGCACTTCAGAAAAAAGCATGGCCATCTTTCCCTGTTCATGTCGGGAAATTTACTTTATCAAATTTAGGCCATTCTAAGGTAGAGGCCGAGTCACTGGAAGAAGTGAAGCTAGTAAATATTGAGCATAGAAAATACGACCCCTATCAAATAATAAGTAGGCATTACATTCATTGTAATTTAAAGGCATATGAACATGAAGTTTCTGTTTATGATGATATTTTTTAAAGATGTTAAGTCTTATGAAGAAGTGCTTAACAGAGTCCATGCTTTGCCACCTGACTCACAGGCTGGGTTTTCATCTTTCCAAAGCCATAGGTGAAGCTGCCTGCCTAAGATTTTACAGGGTGAAACTTTGACCCCATTGCCAGAACAGGAAGAAACCCCTCTAGGGTTTGAAGCTAATACTTAGGGTAAAGTAGATGACAAAGGTAAGGAGAAGGATTCTGAAATACCTTCTCAAAACATAGAGGGTTCTCAGACCAAAGAACCAGGGACAGAAAAATGAAAAGGATTGGAAACAAGTCCAATAATTCTTGACGATGTTCCAGAAAAGATTGGAGGAACTGCTTCAAAAGAACTTGGTATTCCTATCACCTCTTTAACTCCATTACAGTCTACTTTCGGAACCCCTCAGGAAGGAGTTTTGTATGTCGGTGACCTAGAACCGATTTCAAGAGATGAAATCCCCCCATCGGATTACTTTTTCAGCAAAAAGCAAAGAGCAGTCTTGAAACAAGAAATTTATCCAAGAGGAGAAGGAACGATTAAAAGGCATAAAGTTATCATAGATGGAAAGAAACTCAAGGATGGAGAGTTCGCTACAGAATTAGTAGGAACAATGGGTGCCATAGGATCAACTAATATGTATTCTGTGGGAAATTTAACAACTATGCTTGAACAGAAGGATCAAACAATAATCTAGTTGCAAGACAAAATAAAAGAAAATGAAAGAAATATTTTCTGGGGAATACATAAAGGTCTAGAACAAGCTAGACTCAAAGATATGCAAGAAATCCAAAAATTAAATAAAGACTTGGATGAGGCAAAACACTTAATACAGGTCACACGGAAACAGGTTCAAAAGCTAGGAGAAGAAAACAAACAGTTGCATGATAAGATTATTTCTGTTACTAACCAGGTAATTGAAATTATAACTTTCAGGACATAGGCATCAGAGATATATGTAATAATAGAGGAGGAACAACAGAAAGTGTTCCTGAATCTGGAAGAAATCCAAAATTATTTTTGGGAATCAGATAAGTTTTTGGAGAATGTGTTGCAGAAAGAAAGAGAAGCGATAGTAGCTAGGACAACCTTTCAGAAAGCAATGGCTTCCTCATCAAAGGAAGTAATTGAAAAGACTCAGAAATTATCTATTTCTGAACAGATTAAAGGAGATATAATGATTAAAGTGTGGGAATCAAAATTGGCTGAATATAAACGAATCACAAGAGAAGTTAATGAAGATTGTCAAGGAATCTTCGATCTCTTTGAAAGAGATTCATTGAATATCGGAGCAGATGGTTTTTCAGGATTGTTAGGTGAAGTCGATATTGCCAAGCACCAGCTGAGGTTTAGAGAAGAGATGGAGGAAAAGAAAGCATAAATTTCAAACGTCAAATTGATCAACATCACAGAGATCAACAAGTGGATGGTGACTTCAAGTTTAAAATTGAAAACTGTTAAGTTCACAGAAAGAATGATAGAAAGTCGGTAGCCCGAATTACAGAGGAGATTTTTCTCATTTGAAGCAAACGAGATACCCGAAGCTCCTAGGATCTTAGTAAATTTTTTGGGAAAATGTGTTCAGTGTGTTGATGCAGAAAAAGAATGTTCGTCAACTCAAGCTTGAAACCTTTTTTGAATGTTTCTATTATTAGAAATTGTAAACGGTTGACATTATTTTTATGTAACCGTAATATTAGGAAGTTGGTTAATGACCAACGAGAAACTTTGATGAAAATGTATAAATATAGTTTCTAGAGGCTGAGAAAGGGCTTTAGAAAATTTGGGAGAAGAGCCATTTTTGTAATATCAGTTTTGAAATACATCGGAATATAAATCGCAAACGAGATTCTGGATCCTGCAACTTTGTAACTATGTGTCTTCCCTTGTTTATTATACTCTGTTGAATTCTTCCTTCAATGTTTTCTCTAACAAGTAAATCAATTTGAAGTTATATACATCATTGATTTATATTTTCAGGTTGGTTTGGATGTTAAATGGTTTACAATCTTTCCTCTGAAATTGCTTTAGCAATTTTAAGACCTGTAAAGCTTTTATTCCTTAATTCTTAACTCTTGTTAGAAATTCCCTTTTTCTTTCATTGTTGTCTATTGAAATATAAGATTCTTTCTTGATTAAAGCCTTATATTTCTTTGTATTTTTCATTTGTTGTTTACAAATTCTCGAAATTGTTACAAAACCAGGAAATGACAATGAATGTGTTTACATTACTGTTTTGGATTTTAAAATTGTTTTTCTTATCCTCATCTCTGGAAATCTGAAGTAACAAACCGATTAAAACCCTTTATAAATAAATAAAGATTTATCCTCCATGACTATTCCAAGTGTTAGACAACCCAACATTGAACCTGGACTCCAAGATCAAACTAGCATCGCTTTAAACCTATTTAATACCATTTTACAGAAAGTAACCAACTGGGTATAACTAGAAAAATCATGGGCTGCTATTGAGCGTGACATTAGCATCCAAGAACAACAAGAAGCAAGACAAAGACAATTGAAAAACTAATTTTGCCTTAACCTTCTTTTAAATTACTATCCTCTAAACCTTTCCTTTTAAATCTTTTACGGATGCCTTGACGTTATGTTTTATAGCCTTAAAACATAAACTCAGGAACAACAGGTGTTGTGCCAGGGGCGTTTGTGGAAATCACACGATTTTCTTGTGTCCTTCTTTGTCTTCCCATGACCCTTCTTTTCCTGTGTCTTGGACTAGTTTTTGGGAGGGTTATTGTAAGGGACGTCTTTGTCATACTTTGGTTGTTGTGGATTTGCAGACCCAAATTCCCATTTGTTCTAGTGCTTAAATTTCTGCTCAATTTTAACAACATATCGATAAGCAACACTGAGTGATGAGATTTCCAGAAAATCCATTTCAGTCTGGATGTATTTGTGTAGAGCTCCACGATATTTCAGAACCAAATGTCGCTAGGAGTATTTGATACCCATCTTGGTGTGCAAGGTATGGAAGGTATTGGTGAACTCAAGAACTGCTTGGCCCCTCTCTTGCCGCAGTGTGGACCATCTCATGTATTGGTCCTGATAGTTGCCAACATGGCAATATTGTTCTTTAATTGCATCCACAAAAAAATCCCAAGTGGGATGGGCTCCATAAATTCCAGACTCCTCTGTGGATATTTTCTCCCAGTAAGTTTCCCACCAATGTTTGACATGAGTGAGAGCTTTAAGGAGTGCGAAGGTGATCTTTTATTTGTCGGAAAAATTATGAACAGAGAAATAACCTTCTAGCAGATTTAATCATTTATCTAGGGCATCTGCATCTATTTGACCTTCAAATACGAGAATATCAAAATTAACCTGTACCTTGAAAGGCAAGGTGCCTCCAAAGTAGCCACTTGATGAAGATCCTCCTGATGCTATCGAGAGGTGTTGAAGTATGTGGGAAAGATTCTCCATCATTTTGTCCCTCTGTCACGTGAGAGCTTGCTCAAGCAACAGACTGATAGGATCGTCTTCTTCGTTGTTTTTCTTTTCTTCCGCCATTGAGGGTTTATTGGGTGTGCGAGAGCGATTGTCCTCAAGAGAGACAAGCTCTAGACCCAACTTGCTATACTCGGACCTCGTCAGGGACATGCACTGAAAAATGATCAAGAGCAACCAACTCTAATACCACTGATCCAGATTATTTTCGGCATGAAATGAGATCGGAGATATAATAAAGAAATGCACATTGATATCGCACATATTAAATAATATAACAGAAATGTATCAAATATGCAACCATAAACACAGATATACAGTAATACATGATTTCTATTAATGAAAGAAATGTACAGAGACTGTAAAAATACAGAGTGAAAGACTCGCTAGAATGGTGGCAGCTTATCTCTGAGAAGAGATGTGACGTCTACTCACATTCGCAAGAATATGATTACAGTGAGGCTCTGAAGGCATTTTTACAATAAGAAGGAATGAAAAAAACCATATACATCCAAAAACCTAACCCTAGGAGATGAAGCGCCAAAAGTCATGTGGGCCCCGTTTGGGTAAGTGAGTACATCAACTTCCCAGGGTCGTAACGTTTGCATACTATTTTCATTTTAGGCGTGTGACAGCTCGTTGGAAAGGTATCGTTGAGGAGATTCATTTTGGGGGCTCAATAAGGCCTTTTTCTATCATTGATAACCTATATCTTGAAAAAACTTCATTTGGACCCTCAAAATGGCCCGTGAGTTAAAACATGCTAAAAATAGTAAATTGCCAAAATTGCCAAAAAATTATTTTGAGCCATTTGGAAAAGGTGGGTGGCCACCGATAGCCACCTGGATCAATCCTCCCTACTTAGGAAGCAATGGTCTCCATTTTTTTGAGTTCCCGAGGGAAAGGGAAAAGAGTNCAATCCTCCGTACTTAGGAAGCAATGGTCTCCATTTTTTTGAGTTCCCGAGGGAAAGGGAAAAGAGTTTGTTGAATTTGCATCTTTGTGAGTTGCTTGTCTTGCTGGAGACGTCGCGTTGCTCAGTTTGTGGAAATCTGTCACGAACCTGTTGAGGTTGAGGCTACTCAACAAGTCGAGATACATGAGAGGATGATGTGAAGAAGGAATCTTCACACTTTGCTGCAACCTTGTCGACCTTCTTCTGTTGGATAGAAGGTGCTTTGGGAAAGCTAGTAGTGGTTGCAGTGTCCTTTTGTTCTCATTTTGAACAGATTGTGAAGAAGTTGAATTTTGCAGTATGAGATACTCCCTTGCGGCACTTTTTAGGTGGAACAATAGTTGGAACTACCTCTGGTATTCTTTAGAGGTGACCCCCCAAAGTAACAATGACACTACGAGGTTGAGACTCATAAACATCATGGCGTCTCCACATATATGGCTGGCCCAAGAGAGCATCACAGACATCCAGTGGGGCAACATCACATAATACCTCATCCTTGAAGGGTTGGATGCCGTATGACAATCGGTCTGTTGGCTGACACAGAGATCTCATCCTTACCGAAGCCACCTAATGTTGTACGGCTGCGGGTGTGGTGTTATCGACAATCATAACTGTTTGATGACCTCTGTTGAGATGGGGTTCTTCTAGCTTCCGCTATCAACAATAAAATGAAGCGGGGTCCCCTTCACCCACATCTGTGAATGAAAAATGCACTCCCCCTCTTCAGGATCTGTTGGATCTTCTGGTTGAATTGCTGCGGTCGCGACAATAGCAGTGGGGTCTACGTCAATGATCTGTCATTTACCAGCATTTTCAGAATCAGATTCTGAATCAGGGTTCGACTCCTTGTCTTTGATCCTTGCCACCAATGACTGTTTTGAGCGACATTCATCGATGTTGTGCCAGGGGCTTTTGTGGAAATCGAACCATTTTCCGGTGTCCTTCTTTATCTTCCCGTGACCCTTCTTTTACTGTTTCTTGGACTGGTTTTCGGGAGACTTTTGTTAGGGTCGTCTTTGTCATACTTTGGTTGTTGCGGATTTGCAGACCCGAATTCCCATTTGCTCTGGTGCTTAAATTTCTACTCAATTTTAAAAGTATGTCGATAAGCAGCACCGAGTGATGAGATGTACAAAAAATCCATTTCAGTGTGGATGTATTTGTGTAGAGCCCCACGGTATTTCAGAACCAAATGTCGCTCGGAGTCTTTGATACCCAGCTTGGTGCGCAAGGTATGGAAGGTATGTGTGAAATCCGAAACTGCTTGGCCCCTATCTTGCCGCAGTGTGGTCCATATAATGTACTAGTCCTCATAGTTGCCAACAGGGTAATACTGTTCTTTTACCGCATCCACAAAAAAATCCCAAGTGGGATCGACCCCATAAATTCTAGACTGCTCTGTGGAACTTTGCTCCCAGTAAGTTTCCCACCAATGTTTGACATGAGTGAGAGCTTTAAGGAGTGCGAAGGTGATATTTTCTTTGTCGGAAAAATTATGAACAGAGAAATAACCTTCTAGCAGATTTAACCATTTATCTAGGGCATCTGCATCTATTTGACCTTCAAATATGGGAATATCAAAATTAACCTGTACCTTGAAAGTTGAGGTGCCTTCAAAGTGGTCGCTTGATGAAGATGTGCCTGATGCCATTGGGAGGTGTTGAAGGATGTGGGAAAAATTCTCCATCATTTCGTCCCTCTGTCGCGTGAGAGCTTGCTAGAGCAACACACTGATAGGATCGTTTGCTCTGTTATTTTTATTTTCTTCCACCATTGAGGGTTTATTGGGTGAGCGAGAGTGATTGTCCTCAAGAGAGACAAGCTCGAGACCCAACTTTCTATACTCGGACCTTGTCGAGGACATGCACTGAAAAACGATCAATAGCATCTGCTCTGATACCACTGATCCAGATTAATTTCAGCACGAAATGAGATCGGAGATATAATAAAGGAATGCATAGAGATATCACAGATATTCAATAATATAAAAKAAATGTATCATATATGCAACCATAAACATAGATATACAGTAATACACGATTTCTGTTAATGAAAGAAATGTACAGAGACTGTAAAAATACAGAGTGAAAGACTCGCTAGAATGGTGGCAGCTTATCTCTGAGAAGCGACGTGACAGCTACTCGCATTCATAAGAAGATGATTACAATGAGGCTTTGAAGGAATTTTTACAATAAGCAGGAATGCCAAAAATCCTAGACATCCAAAAACCTAACCCTAGGAGATGAAGCACCAAAAGTCACGTGGGCCCCGTTTGGGTAAGTGAGTACATCAACTTCCCAGGGTCGTAATGTTTGCATACGATCTTCATTTTAGGCGTGTGATAGCTCATTGGAAAGGTATCATCGAGGAGATTCATTTTTGGGGGCTCAACCATGCCTCTGGCTATCACTGAGAACCTTGATCTCGAAAAAACTTCATTTGGACCCTCAAAATGGCCCCGAAAGTTAAAACCTGCTAAAAATAGTAAATTACCAAAATTGCCAGAAAACTATTTTGAGCCATTTGGAAAAGGTGGGTGACCACCAATATCCACCTAGATCAATCCTCCCTACTTAGGAAGCAATGGTATCCATTGTGTTGAGTTCCCAGGGGAGAGGGAAAAGAGTTAGTTGAATTTGCATCTTGGTGAGTTGCTTGTCTTGATGGAGACATCGCCTTGCTCAGTTTGTGGAAATCTGTCATGAACCTGTTGAGGTTGAGGCTACTCAACAAGTCAAGATACATGAGAGGAAGATGTGTAGAAGGAATATTCACACTTTTCTACAGCCTTGTCGACCTACTTCTGTTTGATAGAAGGAGCTTTGGGCAAGCTAGTAGTGGTTGCAGTGTCCTTTTGTTCTCCTTTTGAACAGATTGTGAAGAAGCTGAATTTTGTAGTATTAGATACTACCTTGCGACACTTTTTAGGTGGAACAACAGTCGGAACTACCTCTGGTTTTTTGTAGAGGTGACCCCCCAAAGTAACAATGACATTACGGGGTCGAGACTCATAAACATCATGGCGTCTCCACATATATGGGTGGCCCAAGAGAACATCACAGACATCCAGTGGGGCAACATTACATAATACCTAATCTTTAAAGGGTTGGATGATGTATGACAATCGACACTATTGGCTGACACAGAGATCTCGTCCTTGGTGAAGCCACCCAATGTTGTATGGTTGCGGGTGTGGTGTTGTCGACAATCCCAACTGTTTGATGACCTCTGCTGAAATGAGGTTCTTCTGGCTTCCGCTATCAACAATAAAATGCAGTGGGGTCCCCTTCACCCACATATATGAAAGAAAAAGGTGCTCCACCTCTTCAAGATCTGTTGGGTCTTCTGGTTGAATTGTTGCGGTCGCGACAATAGCAGTGGGGTCTGTGTCAATGATCTGTCCTTTACCAACATTTTCAAAATCAGATTCAAAATAAGGGTTCGACTCCTTGTCTTTCATCTCAGCCACCAATGACTGTTTTGAGCGACGTTCATCGGTGTTGTGCCAGGGGCATTTGTGGAAATCACACAATTTTTTGGTGTCCTTCTTTGTCTTCCCATGACCCTTTTTTTCTTGTGTCTTGGACTAGTTTTCAGGAGACTTATTGTAAGGGTCGTCTTTGTCATACTTTGGTTGTTGCAGATTTGCAGACCCGAATTCCCATTTGTTCTAGTGCTTAAATTTCTTCTCAATGTTAACAACATATCGATAAGCAGCACCGAGTGATGAGATGTCTAGAAAATCCATTTTAGTCTGGATGTATTTGTGTAGAGCTCCATGATATTTCAGAACCAAATGTCGCCAGGAGTATTTGATACCCATCTTGGTGTTCAAGGTATGGAAGTTATTGGTGAACTTCAGAACTACTTGGCCCCTCTCTTGCCACAGTGTGGTCCATCTCATGTATTGGTCCTCATAGTTGTGAACAGGGCAATACTGTTCTTTTACCACATCCAAAAAAAAATCCCAAGTGGGATGGGCTCCATAAATTCCAGACTCCTCTGTGGATCTTTGCTCCCAGTATGTTTCCCACCAATGTTTGACATGAGTGAGAGCTTTAAGGAGTGCGAAGGTGATCTTTTCTTTGTCGGAAAAATTATGAACAAAGAAATAACCTTCTAGCAGATTTAACCATTTAGCTAGGGAATCTGCATCTATTTGACCTTCAAATATGGGAATATCAAAATTAACCTGTACCTTGAAAGGT
>JASDQU010739324.1:136507-150664 GCA_032191745.1 Picea mariana | reverse complement strand
GTCGGGGACATGCGCTGAAAAACGATCAAGAGCAGCCTGTTTTGATACCACTGATTCGGATTATTTTCAGCACGAAATTAGATCGGAGATATAATAAAGAAATGCACAGAGATATCGTAGATATTCAATAATATAACATAAACGTATCAGAGATGCAACCATAAACACAGATATACAGTAATACACGATTTCTATTAATGAAAGAAATGTACAGTGACTGTAAAAATACAGAGTGAAAGACTCGCTAGAATGGTGGCAACTTATCTCTGAGAAGAGATGTGACGGCTACTCGTATTCACCAGAAGATGATTACAATGAGGGTTTGAAGGCATTTTTATAATGAGCAGGAATTCCAAAAACCCTAGACATGCAAAAACCTATCCCTAGGAGATGAAGCGCCAAAAGTCATGTGGGCCCTGTTTGGGTAAGTGAGTACATCAACTTCCCGAGGTCGTAACATTTTCATACGATCTTCGTTTTAGGTGTGTGATAGCTCGTTGGAAAGGTATCATAAAGGAGATTCATTTTTGGGGCTCAATTATTCCATTGGGAAACATTGGAAACCTATATCTCGAAAAAACTTCATTTGGACCCTCAAAATAGCCCCGGAAGTTAAAACCTGCTAAAAATAGTAAATTGGCAAAATTGCCAGAAAACTGTTTTGAGCCATTTGGAAAAGGTGGGTGGCCATCGATATCTACCTAGATCAATCCTCCCTCCTTAGGAGGAAATTGTCTCCATTTTGTTGAGTACCCATGGGAGAGGGAAAAGCATTTGTTGAATTTGCATCTTGGTGAGTTGCTTGTCTTGCTGGAGACGTCACGTTGCTCAGTTTGTGGAAATCTGTCACGAACCTGTTGAGGTTGAGGCTGCTCAACAAGTCGAGATACACGAGAGAATGATGTGCAGAAGGAATCTTCACACTTTGCTGCAGCCTTGTCGACCTACTTCTGTTGGATAGAAGGTGCTTTGGGCAGGCCAGTAGTGGTTGCAGTGTCCTTTTGTTCTCCTTTTGAATAGATTGTGAAGAAGTTGAATTTTGCAGAATGAGATACTACCTTGCGACACTTTTTATGTGGAACAGTAGTCGGAACTACCTCTGGTATTCTGTAGAGATGACCCCCCAAAGTAACAATGACACTATGGGGTCGAGACTCATAAACAACATGGCATCTCCACATATATGGTTGGCCCAAGAGAACATCACAGACATCCAGTGGGGAAACATCACGTAATACCTCATCCTTGAAGGGTTGGATGTCGTATCACAATCGACACTATTGACTGACACAGAGATCTTGTCCTTGACGAAGCCACCCAATGTTGTATGGCTACGGGTGTGGTGTTGTTGACAATCCCAACTGTTTGATGACCTCTGCTAAGATGAGGTTCTTCTGGCTTCCATTATCAACAATAAAATGCAGCGGGGTCCCCTTCACCCACATATGTGAATGAAAAAGGTCCTCCCCCTCTTCAGGATCTGTTGATTCTTCTGGTTGAATTGCTGCAGTCACGACAATAACATTGGGGTCTGTGTCAATGATCTGTCCTTTACCAGCATTTTCAGAATCATATATTCAGAATCAGGGTTCGACTCCTTGTCTTTGATCTCAGCCACCAATGATCTCAGCCACCAATGACTGTTTTGAGTGACATTCATCGGTGTTGTGCCAGGGGATTTTGTGGAAATCACACCATTTTTCGGTGTCCTTCTTTGTCTTCCCGTGACCCTTCTTATCCTATGTCTTGGACTAGTTTTCGGGAGACCTTTTGTTAGGGTCGTCTTTGTCATACTTTGGTTGTTGTGGATTTGCAGACCTGAATTCTGATTTGTTCCGGTGCTTAAATTTCTTCTCAATTTTAACAACATATCGATAAGTAGCACCGAGTGATGAGATGTCCAGAAAATCCATTTCAGTAAGGATATATTTGTGTAGATCCCCACGGTATTTCAAAACCAAATGTCGCGTGGAGTCTTTGATACCCAGATTGGTGCGCAAGGTATGGAAGGTATTGGTGAACTCCATAACTTCTTGGCCCCTCTCTTGCCACAGTGTGGTCCATCTCATGTACTGGTCCTCATAGTTGCCAACAACGTAATACTGTTCTTTTATTGCATCCACAAAAAAATCCCAAGTGGGATCGGCCCCATAAATTCCAGACTCCTCTGTGGAACTTTGCTCCCAGTAAGTTTCCCACCAATGTTTGACATGAGTGAGAGATTTAAGGAGTGCGAAGGTGATCTTTTCTTTGTCGGAAAAATTATGAACATAAAAATAACCTTCTAGCAGATTTAACCATTTGTCTAGGGCATCTGCATCTATTTGACCTTCAAATACGGGAATATCAAAATTAACCTGTACCTTGAAAGGCAAGGTGCCTCCAAAGTGGTCGCTTGATGAATATGCACCTGATGCTATCGGGAGGTGTTGAAGGATGTGGGAAAAATTCTCCATCATTTCGTCCCTCTGTCGCATGAGAGCTTGCTCAAGCAACAGACTGATAGGATCGTCTGCTCCATCGTTTTTCTTTTCTTCCGCCATTGAGGGTTTATTGGGTGTGCAAGAGTGATTGTTCTCAAGAGAGACAATCTCGAGACCCAACTTGCTATACTCGGACCTCGTCGGGGACATGCACTGAAAAACGATAAAGAGCAGCTTGCTCTGATACCACTGATCCCGATTATTTTTGGCACAAAATGAGATTGAAGATATAATAAAGAAATGCACAGAGATATCATAGATATTCAATAATATAATAAAAATGTATCAGATATGCAACCATAAACACAGATATACAGTAATACATGATTTCTATTAATGAAAGAAATGTACAGAGACTGTAAAAATACAGAGTGAAAGACTCGCTAGAATGGTGGCAGCTTATCTCTGAGAAGAGATGTGACGGATACTCGCATTCGCAAGAATATCATTACAATGAGGCTTTGAAGGCATTTTTAAAATAACTAGGAATACCGAAAACCCTAGACATCCAAAAACCTAACCCTAGAAGATGAAGCGCCAAAAGTCATGTGGGCCTCGTTTGGGTAAGTGAGTACATCAACTTCCCGGGGTCATAACTTTTGCATATGATCTCTGTTTTAGGCGTGTGATAGCTCATTGGAAAGGTATTGTCGAGGAGATTCGTTTTGGGGGCTCAATCATGCCTTTGGATATCATTAATAACATCTATCATGAAAAAAATTCATTTGGACCCTCAAAATGGCCCCGGAAGTTAAAACCTGCTAAAAATAGTAAATTGCCAATATTGTCAGAAAACTGTTTTGAGCCATTTAGAAAATGTGGGTGGCCACCGATATCCACTTGGATCAATCCTCTCTCCTTAGGAAGCAATGGTCTCCATTGTGTTGAGTTCTCGGGGAAGAGGGAAAAGCGTTTGTTGAATTTGCATCTTGGTGAGTTGCTTGTCTTGCTGGAGACGTCGCGTTGCTCAGTTTGTGGAAATCTGTCATGAACCTGTTGAGGTTGTGGCTGCTCAACAAGTCAAGATACATAAGAGGAGGATCTGTAGAAGGAATCTTCACACTTTGTTGCAGACTCTTCGACCTGCTTCTGTTGGATAGAAGGTGCTTTGGGCAGGCCAGTAGCGGTTGCAGTGTCCTTTGTTCTCCTTTTGAATAGATTGTGAAGAAGCTGAATTTTGCAGTATGAGATACTACCTTGCGACACTTTTAAGGTGGAACAGTAGTCGGAACTACCTCTGGTATTCTATAGAGATGACCCCCCAAAGTAACAATGACACTATGGGGTCGAGACTCATAAACAACATGGCGTCTCCACATATATGGTTGGCCCAAGAGAACATCACAGACATCCAGTGGGGCAACATCACATAATACCTCATCCTTGAAGGGTTGGATGCCATATGACAATCGACACTGTTGGCTGACACGGAGATCTCATCCTTGCCGAAGCCACCCAATGTTGTATGGCTACGGGTGTGGTGTTGTCAACAATCCCAACTGTTTGATGACCTCTGCTGAAATGAGGTTCTTCTGGCTTCCGCTATCAATAATAAAATGCAGCGGTGTCCCCTTCACCCACATCTGTGAATGAAAAAGGTGCTCCCTTTTTTTAGGATCTGTTGGTTCTTTTGGTTGAATTGTTTTGGTCGCAACAATATCAGTGGGGTCTGTGTCAATGATTTGTCCTTTACCAACATTTTCAGAATCAGATTCTAAATCAGGGTTCGACTCATTGTCTTTGATCTTGGCCACCAATGACTGTTTTGAGCAAAATTCATCGGTGTTGTGCCAGGGGATTTTGTGGAAATCACACCATTTTCCGGTGTCCTTTGTCTTCCCGTGACCCTTCTTTTCCTGTGTCTTGGACTGATTTTCGGGAGACTTTTTGTTAGGCTCGTCTTTCTCATACTTTGGTTGTTGCAGATTTGCAAACCTGAATTCCTATTTGTTCTGGTGCTTAAATTTCTGCTCAATTTTAACAGCATATCGATAAGCAACACCGAGTGATGAGATGTCTAGAAAATCCATTTCAATCTCGATGTATTTGTGTAGAGCCCCATCGTATTTCAGAACCAAACGTCGCTAGGAGTCTTTGATACCCATCTTGGTGCACAAGGTATGGAAGGTATTGGTGAACTCCGGAACTGCTTGGCCCCTCTCTTGCCGCGGTGTGGTCCATCTCATGTACTGGTCCTCATAGTTGCCAACAGGGTAATACTGTTCTTTTACCGCATCCACAAAAAAATCCCCAGTGGGATTGGCCCCATAAATTTCAGACTCCTTTGTGGAACTTTTCTCCCAGTAATTTTCCCACCAATTTTTGACATGAGTGAGAGATTTAAGGAGTGCGAAGGTGATCTTTTCTTTGTCGGAAAAATTATGAACAAAGAAATAACCTTCTAGTAGATTTAACCATTTATCTAGGGCATCTGCATCTATTTGACCTTCAAATACGAGAATATCAAAATTAACCTGTACCTTGAAAGGCGAGGTGCCTCCAAAGTGGTCACTTGATGAAGATGCGCCTGATGCTATCAGGAGGTGTTGAAGGATGTGGGAAAAATTCTCCATCATTTCGTCCCTCTATCACGTGAGAGCTTGCTCAAGCAACAGACTAATAAGATCGTCTGCTCCAGTGTTTTTATTTTCTTCTGCCATTGAGGGTTTATTGAGTGTGCGAGAGTGATTGTCCTCAAGAAAGGAAAGCTCGAGACCCAACTTGCTATACTTAGACCTCGTCGGGGACATGCACTGAAAAATGATCAAGAGTAGCCTGCTCTGACACCACTGATTCGGATTATTTTCAGCACGAAATGAGATCCGAGATATAATAAAGAAATGCACAGAGATATCGCAGATATTCAATAATATAAATGAAATTTATCAGAGATGCAACCATAAACACAGATATACAATAATACACGATTTCTATCAATGAAAGAAATGTATAGAGACTGTAAAAATACAGAGTGAAAGACTCGCTAGAATGGTGGCAGCTTATCTCTGAGAAGAGATGTGACGGCTACTCGCATTCACAAGAAGATGATTATAATGAGGCTATGAAGGCCTTTTTACAATAATCAGGAATGCCAAAAACCCTAGACATCAAAAAACCTAACCATAGAAGATGAAGCGCCAAAAGTCATGTGGGCCCCGTTTGGGTAAGTGAGTACATCAACTTCCCGGGGTCATAACTTTTGCACACGATCTCCGTTTTAGGTGCGTGATAGCTCGTTGGAAAGGTATCATAGAGGAGATTCATTTTGGGGGCTCAATCATGCCTTCGAATATTATTTAGAATCTCAATCTCGAAAAAAATTCATTTGGACACTCAAAGTGGCCCCCGAAGTTAAAACCTGCTAAAAATAGTAAATTGCCAAAATTGCCAGAAAACTCTTTTGAGCCATTTGGAAAAGGTGGGTGGCCATCGATATCCACCTATATCAATCCTCCCTCCTTAGGAAGCAATGGTGTCCATTGCGTTGAGTTCCCGGGGGAGAGGGAAAAACATTTGATGAATCTGCATCTTGGTGAGTTGCTTGTCTTGCTGGAGACGTTGCATTGATCAGTTTGTGGAAATCTATCACAAACCTATTAAGGTTGAGGCTGCTCAAAAAGTCTACATACATGAGAGGATGATGTGCAGAAGGAATCTTCACACTTTTCTACATCCTTGTTGACCTGCTTCTGTTGGATAGAAGGTGCTTTGGGTGAGCCAGTAGTGGTTGCAGTGTCCTTTTGTTCTCCTTTTGAACAAATTGTGAAGAAGCTAAATTTTGCAGTATGAGATACTACCTTGCGGCACTTTTTAGGTGGAACAGTAGTCGAAAATACCTCTGGTATTCTGTAGAGATGACCCCCCAAAGTAACAATGACACTACGAGGTCGGGGCTCATAAACAACATGNAGTGTCCTTTTGTTCTCCTTTTGAACAAATTGTGAAGAAGCTAAATTTTGCAGTATGAGATACTACCTTGCGGCACTTTTTAGGTGGAACAGTAGTCGAAAATACCTCTGGTATTCTGTAGAGATGACCCCCCAAAGTAACAATGACACTACGAGGTCGAGGCTCATAAACAACATGTCATCTCCACACATATGGTTGGCCCAAGAGAACATCACAGAAATCCAGTGGGGCAACATCACATAATACCTCATCCTTGAACGGTTGGATGTCGTATGACAATCGACACTGTTGGCTCTCACAGAGATCTCATCCTTGCTGAAGCCACCCAATGTTGTATGGTTGCGGGTGTGGTTTTGTCGACAATCCCAACTGTTTGATGACCTCTGCTAAGATGAGGTTCTTTTAGCTTCCGCTATCAACAATAAAATGCATCGGGGTCCCCTTCACCCAAATATGTGAATGAAAAATACACTCCCCCTCTTCAGGATCTGTTGGTTCTTCTGGTTGAATTGTTGCAGTCGTGACAATAGCAGTGGGGTCTGCGTCAATGATCTGTCCTTTTCCAACATTTTCAGAATCATATTCTGAATCAGGGTTCGACTCCTTGTCTTTGATCTCAGCCACCAATGACTATTTTGAGCGACATTCATAGGTGTTTTTCCAGGGGGTTTTGTGGAAATCACACCATTTTACGGTGTCCTTCTTTGTCTTCCCGTGACTCTTCTTTTCCTGTGTCTTGGACTAGTTTTCGGGAGACTTTTTGTTAGGGCTGTCTTTGTCATACTTTGGTTGTTGCAGATTTGCAGACCTGAATTCCCATTTTCTCTGGTGTTTAAATTTCTGCTCAATTTTAACAGCATATCGATAAGAAACACCGAGTGATGAGATGTCCAAAAAATCCATTTCAGTCTGGATGTATTTGTGTAGAGCCCCACTATATTTCAGAACCAAATGTCACTCGAAGTCTTTGATACCCAACTTGGTGTGCAAGGTATGGAAGGTATTGGTGAACTATGGAACTTCTTGGCCCCTCTCTTACCGCAGTGTGGTCCATCTCATGTACTGGTCCTCATAGTTGCCAATAGGGTAATACTGTTCTTTTACCACATCCACAAAAAAATCCCAAGTGGGATCGGCCCCATAAATTCCAAACTCCTCTGTGGAACTTGTCTTCCGCCATTGAGGGTTTATTGGGTGTGTGAGAGCGATTTTTCTCAATAGAGACAAGCTCGAGACCCAACTTGCTATACTCGGACCTCGTCGGGGACATGCATTGAAAAACAATCAAGAGCAGCCTGCTTTGATACCACTGATCCGGATTATTTTTGGCACGAAATGAGATCAGAGATATAATAAAGAAATGCACAGAGATATCATAGATATTCAATAATATAACAGAAATGTATCAGAGATGCAACCATAAACACAGATATACAGTAATACATGATTTCTATTAATGAAATAAATGTACAAAGACTGTAAAAATACAGAGTGAAAGACTCGCTAGAATGGTGGCAGCTTATCTCTGAGAAGAGATGTGAGGGCTACTCACATTCACAAGAAGATGATTACAATGAGGCTCTGAAGNAGAATGGTGGCAGCTTATCTCTGAGAAGAGATGTGAGGGCTACTCGCATTCACAAGAAGATGATTACAATGAGGCTCTGAAGGCCTTTTTACAATAAGAAGGAATGCCAAAAACCCTAGACATCCAAAAACCTGACCCTAGGAGATGAAGCACCAAAAGTCATTTGGGCCCCGTTTGGGTAAGTGAGTACATCAACTTCTCGGGGTCGTAACTTTTGCATACGATCTCTGTTTTAGGCGTGTGATAGCTCGTTGGAAAGGTATCATAAAGGAGATTCATTTTTGGGGCTCAGTAATTCCTTTTAGAATCAATGAGAACCTATATCTTGAAAAAACTTCATTTGGACGCTCAAAATGGCCCCGAAAGTTAAAACTTGCTAAAAATAGGAAATTGACAAAATTGCCAAAAAACTGTTTTGAGCCATTTGGAAAAGGTGGGTGGCCACCGATATCCAAAAGAATTTTTTGAATATGGATCTTGGTGAGTTTCTTCTCTTGTTGGAGACGTCACATTGCTCAATTTGTGGAAATATGTCATGAACCTGTTGAGGTTGAGGCTGCTCAACAAGTCGAGATACATGAGAGGAAGATGTGCAGAAGGAATCTTCACACTTTGTTGCAGCCTTGTCGACCTGCTTCTGTTGGATAGAAGTTGCTTTGGGCAAGCCAGTAGTTGTTGCAGTGTCATTTTGTTCTCCTTTTGAACAGATTGTGAAGAAGATGAATTTTGCAGTATGAGATAATACCTTGCGACACTTTTTAGGTGGAACAGTAGTCGGAACTACCTTTGGTATTCTGTAGAGATGACCACCCAAAGTAACAATGACATTACGGGGTCGAGACTCATAAACATCATGGCGTCTCCACATATATGGTTGGCCCAAGAGAACATCACAGACATCCAGTGGGGAAACATCACATAATACCTCATTCTTAAAGGGTTGGACGACGTATGAAAATTGACACTATTGGTTGACACAGAGATCTCGTCCTTGGCGAAGCCACCCAATGTTGTATGGCTGCGAGTGTGGTGTTGTCGACAATTCCAACTGCTTGATGACCTCTACTGAGATGAGGTTCTTCTGTCTTCCGCTATCAACAATAAAATGAAGTGGGGTCCCCTTCACCCACATCTGTGAATGAAAAAGGCACTCCCCCTCTTCAGGATCTATTGGTTCTTCTGGTTGAATTGCTGTGGTCGTGACAATAGCAGTGGGGTTTGCGTCAATGATCTGTCCTTTACTAGCATTTTCAGAACAAGATTCTGAATTAGGGTTTGACTCTTTCTCTTTGATATCGGCCACCAATGAATGTTTTGAGCAAAATTCATCGGTGTTGTGCCAGGGGCTTTTGTGTAAATCACACCATTTTCCGGTGTCCTTCTTTGTCTTCCTGTAACCCTTCTTTTCCTGTGTCTTGGACTGGTTTTCGGGAGACATTTTGTTAAGGTCGTCTTTATCATACTTTGGTTGTTGCGGATTTGCAGACCCTAATTCCCATTTTTTCTAGTGCTTAAATTTCTACTCAATTTTAACAGCATATCGATAAGCAGCACCGAGTGATGAGATGTCCAGAAAATCCATTTCATTCTGGATGTATTTTTGTAGAGCCCTACGGTATTTCAGAACCAAATGTAGCTCGGAATCTTTGATACCCAACTTTGTGCACAAGGTATGGAAGGTATTGGTGAACTTCAGAACTTCTTGGCACCTCTCTTGCTGCAGTGTGGTCCATCTCATGTACTCGTCCTCATAGTTTCCAATAGGGTAATACTGTTCTTTTACCGCATCCACAAAAAAATCCCAAGTGGGATCAGCCCCATAAATTCTAGACTCCTCTATGGAAATTTTCTTCTAGTAAGTTTCCCACCAATGTTTGACATGAGTGAGAGCTTTAAGGAGTGCGAAGGTGATGTTTTCTTTGTCAGAAAAATTATGAACAGAGAAATAACCTTCTAGCAGATTTAACCATTTATCTAGGGCATCTGCATCTATTTGAACTTCAAATACGGGAATATCAAAATTAACCTGTACCTTGAAAGGCGAGGTGCCTCCAAAGTGGCCGCTTGATGAAGATGTGCCTAATGCTATCGGGAGGTGTTGAAGGATGTGGGAAAAATTCTCCATCATTTCGTCCCTCTGTCGTGTGAGAGCTTGCTCAAGCAACAGATTGATAGGATCGTCTGCTCCGTCGTTTTTATTTTCTTCTGACATTAAGGGTTTATTGGGTGTGCGAGAGCGATTTTCCTCAAGAGAGACAAGATCGAGACCCAACTTTCTATACTTGTACCTCGTCGGGGACATGCACTAAAAAACGATCAAGAGCAACCTGCTCTGATACGACTGATCTGGATTATTTTCTACACGAAATGAGATCGAAGATATAATAAAGAAATGCACAGAGATATTGCAGATATTCAATAATATAATAGAACTGTATCAGAGATTCAACCATAGACATAGATATACAATAATACATGATTTTTATTAATGAAAGAAATGTACAGAGACTGTAAAAATACATAGTGAAAGACTCGCTAGAATGGTGGCAGCTTATCTTTGAGAAGAGATGTGACGGCTACTCGCATTCGCAAGAAGATGATTACAATGAGGCACTGAAGGCATTTTTACAATAATCAATAATGCCAAAAACCCTAGACATCCAAAAACCTAACCCTAGGAGATGAAGCACCAAAAGTCATGTGGGCCCCGTTTGGGTAAGTGAGTACATCAACTTCCCGGGGTCGTAATGTTTGCATACTATCTCCGTTTTAGGCGTGTGATAGCTCATTGGAAAGGTATTGTCGAGGAGATTCGTTTTGGGGGCTCAATGATGCCTTTGGATATCATTAATAACCTCTATCATGAAAAAAAATTCATTTGGACCCTCAAAATGGCCCCGTAAGTTAAAACCTGCTAAAAATAGTAAATTGACAAAATTGCCAAAAAATTGTTTTGAGCCATTTGGAAAAGGTGGGTGGCCACCGATAGCCACCTGGATCAATCCTCCCTACTTAGGAAGTAATGGTCTCCATTGTTTTGAGTTCCCGAGGGAGAGGGAAAAGAGTTTGTTGAATTTTCATCTTTGTGAGTTGCTTGTCTTGCTGGAGACGTCACGTTGCTCAGTTTATGGAAATCTGTCACGAACTTGTTGAGGTTGAGGCTGCTCAACAAGTTGAGATACATGAGAGGACGATGTGAAGAAGCAATCTTCACACTTTTCTACAGCCTTGTCGACCTGCTTCTGTTGGATAGAAGGTGCTTTGGGAAAGCCAGTAGTGGTTGCAATGTCCTTTTGTTCTCCTTTTGAACAAATTGTGAAGAAACTTAATTTTGCAGTATGAGATACTACCTTGCAGCACTTTTTAGGTGGAATAGTAGTCGGAACTACCTCTGGTATTCTGTAGAGGTGAACCCCCAAAGTAATAATGACACTACGGGGTCGAGACTCATAAACAACATGGCTTCTCCACATATATGGTTGGCCCAAGAGAACATCACGGACATCCAGTGGGGCAACATCACATAATACCTCATACTTGAAGGGTTGGATGCCATATGACAATCGGTACTATTGGTTGACACGGAGATCTCATCCTTGCCGAAGCCACCCAATGTTGTATGGCTGCGGGTGTGGTGTTATCGACAATCACAACTGTTTGATGACCTTTGTTGAGATGAGGTTCTTCTAGCTTCCACTATCAATAATAAAATGAAGCAGGGTCCCCTTCACCCACATCTGTGAACGAAAAATGTGCTCCCCCTCTTCAGGATTTGTTGGTTCTTCTGGTTGAATTGCTGCGGTCGTGACAATAACAGTGGGGTCTGCGTCAATGATCTGTCATTTACCAGCATTTTCAGAATCAGATTCTGAATCAGGGTTCGGCTCCTTCTCTTTGATCTTGGCCACCAATGACTGTTTTGAGTGACATTCATCGATGCTGTGCCAGGGGATTTTGTGGAAATCACACCATTTTCCGGTGTCCTTCTTTGTCTTCCCGTGACCCTTCTTTTCCTGTGTCTTGGACTGGTTTTCGAGAGACTTTTGTTAGGGTCGTCTTTCTCATACTTTGGTTGTTGCAGATTTGCAGACCCGAATTCCCATTTGTTCTGGTGCTTAAATTTCTACTCAATTTTAAAAGTATGTCGATAAGCAGCATCGAGTGATGAGATGTCCAAAAAATCCATTTCAGTGTGGATGTATTTGTGTAGAGCCCCACGGTATTTTAGAACCAAATTTCGCTCAGAGTCTTTGATACCCAGCTTGGTTTGCAAGGTATGGAAGGTATTGGTGAACTCCAGAACTGCTTGGCCCCTCTCTTGCCGCAGTGTGGTCCATATAATGTACTAGTCCTCATAGTTGCCAACAGGGTAATACTGTTCTTTTACCGCATCCACAAAAAAATCCCAAGTGGGATCGACCCCATAAATTCCAGACTCCTCTGTGGAACTTTGCTCCCAGTAAGTTTCCCACCAATGTTTGACATGAGTGAGAGCTTTAAGAAGTGCGAAGGTGATATTTTCTTTGTCGGAAAAATTATGAACAGAGAAATAACCTTCTAGCAGATTTAACCATTTATCTAGGGCATCTGCATCTATTTGACCTTCAAATATGGGAATATCAAAATTAACCTGTACCTTGAAAGGTGAGGTGCCTCCAAAGTGGTCGCTTGATGAAGATGCGCCTGATGCTATTGGGAGGTGTTGAAGGATGTGGGAAAAATTCTCTGTCATTTCGTCTCGCTGTCGCGTGAGAGCTTGNCTTCTAGCAGATTTAACCATTTATCTAGGGCATCTGCATCTATTTGACCTTCAAATATGGGAATATCAAAATTAACCTGTACCTTGAAAGGTGAGGTGCCTCCAAAGTGGTCGCTTGATGAAGATGCGCCTGATGCTATTGGGAGGTGTTGAAGGATGTGGGAAAAATTCTCCGTCATTTCGTCTCGCTGTCGCGTGAGAGCTTGCTAGAGCAACACACTCATAGGATCGTTTGGTCTGTCGTTTTTATTTTCTTCCACCATTGAGGGTTTATTGGGTGTGCGAGAGTGATTGTCCTCAAGAGAGACAAGCTTGAGACCCAACTTCCTATACTTGGACCTCGTCGGGGACATGCACTGAAAAACGATCAAGAGCAGCCTGCTCTGATACCACTGATCCAGATTATTTTCGGCACGAAATGAGATCGGAGATATAATAAATAAATGCACAGAGATATCACAGATATTCAATAATATAACAGAAATGTAACCATAAACACAGATATACAGTAATACACAATTTCTATTAATGAAATAAATGTACAGAGACTGTAAAAAAACAGAGTGAAAGACTCACTAGAATGGTGGTAGCTTATCTCTGAGAAGAGATGTGACGGCTACTCGCATTCGTAAGAAGATGATTACAATGAGGCTTTGAAGGCCTTTTTACAATAAGCAGGAATGCCAAAAACCCTATACATCCAAAAACCTAAACCTAGGAGATGAAGCACCAAAAGTCATGTGGGCCCCGTTTGGGTAAGTGAGTACATCAACTTCCAAGGGTTGTAATGTTTGCATACGATCCCTTTTAGGCGTGTGATAGCTTGTTGGAAAGGTATCATCGAGGAGATTCATTTTGGGGGCTCAATCATGCCTTAGGCTATCACTAAGAACCTCAATCTTGAAAAAACTTCATTTGGACCCTCAAAATCGCCCCGGAAGTTAAAACCTGCTAAAAATAGTAAATTTCCAAAATTGCCAGAAAACTGTTTTGAGTGATTTGGAAAAGGTGGGTGGCCACCGATATCCACCTGGATCAATCCTCCCTACTTAGGAAGCAATGATCTCCATTGTGTTGAGTTCCCAGGGGAGAGGGAAAAGAGTTTGTTGAATCTGCATCTTGGTGAGTTGTTTGTCTTGCTGAAGACGTCGCGTTGTTCAGTTTATGAAAATCTGTCACGAACCTGTTGAGGTTGAGGCTGATCAACAAGTCAAGATACATGAGAGGAAGATGTGCAGAAGGAATCTTCACACTTTGCTGCAGCCTTGTCGACCTGCTTCTGTTTGATAGAAGGTGCTTTGGGCAAGCCAGTAGTGGTTGCGGTGTCCTTTTGTTCTCCTTTTAAATAGATTGTGAAGAAGCTGAATTTTTCAGTATTAGATACTACCTTGCGGAAATTTTTAGGTGGAACAACAGTC
>JASDQU010739324.1:84453-128849 GCA_032191745.1 Picea mariana | reverse complement strand
AGGTCCCCTTCACCCATATCTGTGAATGAAAAAGGCACCCCCCCTCTTCAGGATCTGTTGGTTCTTCTGGTTGAATTGTTGCAGTTGCGACAATAGCAGTGGGGTCTACGTCAATGATATGTCCTTTAACAATATTTTCAGAATCAGATTCTGAATCAGGGTTCAACCCCTTGTCTTTGATCGCGGCCACCAATGACTGTTTTGAGCGACATTCATTGATGTTGTGCCAGGGGATTTTGTGGAAATCACACCATTTTTCGGTGTCCTTCTTTGTCTTTCCAGGACCCTTCTTTTCCTGTGTCTTGGACATGTTTTTGGGAGACTTTTTGTTTGGGCCGTCTTTGTCATACTTTGGTTGTTGCGGATTTACAGACCCGAATTCCCATTTGTTCTGGTGCTTAAATTTCTACTCAATTTTAACAGCATGTCGATAAGCAGCACCAAGTGATGAGATGTCCAAAAAATCCATTTCAGTCTGGATGTATTTGTGTAGAGCCCCACGGTATTTCAGAACCAAATGTCGCTCAGAGTCTTTGATACCCATCCTGGTGCGTAAGGTATGGAAGGTATTGGTGAACTCTGAAACTGCTTGGCCGCTCTCTTGCCACAGTGTGGTCCATCTCATGTACTAGTCCTCATAGTTGCCTACAGGGTAATACTGTTCTTTTACCGCATCCACAAAAAAATCCCAAGTGGGATCGCCCCATAAATTCCAGACTCCTCTGTTGAATTTTTCTCCCAGAAAGTTTCCCACCAATGTTTGACATGAGTGAGATATTTAAGGAGTGCGAAGGTGATATTTTCTTTGTCGGAAAAATTATGAACAGAGAAATAACCTTCTAGCAGATTTAACCATTTATCTAGGGCATTTGCATCTATTTGACCTTCAAATACAGGAATATCAAAATCAACCTGTACCTTGAAAGGCGAGGTGCCTCCAAAGTGGTCGCTTGATGAAGATGCGCCTGATGCTATCAGGATGTGTTGAAGGATGTGGGAAAAATTCTACATCATTTCATCCCTCTGTTGCGTGAGAGCTTTCTCAAGCAACAGACTAATAGGATCGTCTGCTCCTTCATTTTTCTTTTCTTCTGCCATTGAGGGTTTATTGGGTGTGCGAGAGCGATTGTCCTCAAGAGAGACAAGCTCGAGACCCAACTTGCTATACTCGGACCTCGTCGGGGACATGCACTGAAAAACAATCAAGAGCAGCCTGCTATGATACCACTGATCCAGATTATTTTCGACACAAAATGAGATCGGAGATATAATAAAGAAATGCACAGAGATATCACAGATATTCAATAATATAACAAAAATGTATCATAGATGCAACCATAAACACAGATATACAGTAATACACGATTTATATTAATGAAATAAATGTACAGAGACTGTAAAAATACAGAGTGAAAGACTCGCTAGAATGGTGGCATCTTATCTTTTAGAAGAGATGTGACGGCTACTCGCATTCGCAAGAAGATGAATACAATGAGGCTCTGAAGGAATTTTTACAATAAGCAGGAATGCCAAAAACCCTATACATCCAAAAACCTAACTCTAGGAGATGAAGCGCCAAAAGTCATGTGGGCCTCGTTTGGGTAAGTGAGTACATCAACTTACCAGGGTCGTAACTTTTGCATACGATCTCCGTTTTAGGCGTGTGATAGCTCGTTGGAAAGGTATCATCGAGGATATTCTCTTTGGGGGCTTAATAATGCCTTTGGATATCATTGAGAACCTATATCTTGAAAAAAATTTCATTTGGACCCTCAAAATGGCCCCAGAAGTTAAAACCTGCTAAACATAGTAAATTGCCAAAATTGCCAGCAAACTGTTTTGAGCCATTTGGAAAAGGTGGGTGGCCACCGATATCCACCTGGATCATCCTAGGATGAAATTTTATTGTTCAGGAAGTCTAGGAAACGAGGTATTTTATGAGTATAGGCACTTCCTCCCTAATAACCATAGTTATCAAACTATAGAAAAACATCTTTTCAATTTGAAAGAAGAGACTGGAATAAAACCATGAAGAATGACACCTCATCTATGGAAGTTGGAATATAATAGATTAAACCATCAAGGTAATAATTTAGTCTATGTGTCTACATATATATTAATGTTTTACTATTTTAATTTATATTCAATTTTTTTTATTGTATCTAACAATTATTGTTGCAATGTCATTAATTATTTTTCATAAATGTCGTCAAGGAATTAATGGGATTCCACAAGGAATGAAAAGTTACCTTATACAGTTCAATAGGTTTCCCTACTATGAGCACCTACAAATAACTCATTTGTTTGATACAATTCATATCGAGAAGAATGTAATAGAAACATTGTGGAGAATTGAAGATGGAAGGAGTGACAAAGAAAAAAAATTCAAAATTTGTACCGACATTCAGGAAGCCAATCATGCACTGCAAAATGTGATTTATTAAAATAGAATAGAGTACACTGAAATAGTCTTCCATGGTTATTTATAGAGCAGGAAAGAAACATTGTAAAATAGGTCATTTAGAAAATTAAATTTCCCACGGTATTTTATCAAAACATAAAGAATATCTTAATGAAAACTCATAACTGACATACCTTCATTAAGGTAATTATTTTGGACGTAGATTTATATATTGGTAAATATACGACTCTTTAGTATTATAATATGTTTTTCTTTTCCTGAAGATTATCGATCCCTTTGTTGTTATAGTATGTTCTACCTCTATCTCTCCCTGACAACTTTGACAACAATGTAAAACAAGTTATATATGATCTTGGAAAATGCATGAGGTAAACATTGATGATTTATATGCAAAATTATTGTTGCTCAACTTGTCGACATATGTTTTACTTTCAATGTATATAAGTTGTTGAAACCTGTGATCTGATTTGTTATATCATGTGTAGGTGGTTGTCATCTAAAGAAATACATAAAGAAGATATAAAATATTGGAGGAGAGAATTCCTCAACTAATGTGTGAAATGAAAAAGTATCTACCTACGACATTATTTAATGCACATGAACACTACCTCATACACCAAGTTGAGGAGATTGAAATGTGTGGAACGATACACACAAGGTCAATGTGGATGGTAGAGATTCACTTTAATTCATTGAAGGATTTTGTTAGAAAGAGAACACGTCTTGAGGGATCTATGGTGGAGGGATATATGGTATATCAATCATTGGTGTATATTAGTCAATATCTTCCTAAATTAGCAGTGAAAATCATGAAAGTGACTTAGATTTGAGATCTCAATTCCATTAACAAATTTGAAGGGGAGGTCTTGGTCGAGAAAGGTAGAGTGAGGAAAGTGAGAGGTAATTAGATGGTAGAGATCTATAATACTTTTCATTAATATTTTTTTATTTCTATATTTTACTTATTTAATTTTTATTTAGCTTCCATGATCAATTATTATTTAATATTTAATCGAATTAGTATTTTTTTTTTCATACAGTTGGTCAAGAGTGGGATACACTACATTTATGCATTACAAACAATCTTGATTGAATGAAAGTATGGATAAATCAATGTGATATACAATGTAATGGTAGGTTATCATGGGAAGGGGTGGCTACTTTTCTTAAATAAGCTCATTGTAATCAAGATACCAATCTTACGCAGAGCGAAATTGATTTAGCATATGGTTTAAAAGATAAACATGCAAGCATAATATTCACCCACATCATGTTTTAGTTGTTTTCCTTTCTATTAATATATTTCATGGTGTGTTTATTTTATGAAGTTTTACTAAGTCTAAATATGTTTATTCATTGAAGAATATTCATTCTTTTCATGTGGGGCATATTGCAGTTGAAACACCACAAGGATATGTGGTGCAATGGCAGTAAATTTCACATCAAAAAGTTGGATGATAATAAGAAAACCTCTGATTCTAGGACAACTGCAGTCCTTCAGGTCACTAATGTTTCCTCTAGAAGTGACAAGCATCCAACAATATCTGAAAATAGATACTATGGGTATTTGAATGATATAATCGAGTGTGAATTTAATTCATTCGAGTTATTTATGTTTGAGGTCAAATGGTATAGGTTACATATGAATGAACATGATCCTAAAATAATTGTTATTAAGCATGTCAATGGATTTACCATGGTTAATAAAAGGATGTTTGAGCCATGTACATAAACTTATGTTCTTCCAAGCCAATGTGAGTAGGTATTTTATTCAGAGGTTCCAAGTAGAGCAGGTTGGTCATATGTTGTTAGATATATTCGAAGAGGAAATCCTGTAAAGTATACTGTACCAGAAGAAGATGATATTGAAGAATAAGAAGATGTATAGGAGTATGAGGTAGATGTACCGTCAAATGAAGAAGTTGAAGAAGTTGAGCCAGATGTAGATGAAAATTTTCTCGATGATCATATCGACGATGGTATTATTGAAAATGACTTTGATTATCATGATGTTGATATGGCCAATCCTTTAAATGTTGATTATGAACTAGATGATACATATGTAGATTTGGATGAAGAAGAAGATGATCAATGATATTGTAGAAATTATGAAATGTATGAGTTATGTGATTATATATTTTATATGATTTATTCTCTATATGATTTATTCCTCATCATCATCATCTTCATCATCATCATCATCGTCGTCATCATCATCATCATCATCATCACCATCATTGTACATCATCATTATCATCACCATCGTCATTATTATTATCATCCTCATCGTCGTCATTATTGTTGTTGTCTTCATCATCATGATATTCATCATCGTCATCATCGTCATTATCATCATCGTCGTCATCATCATTGTCATCGTCATCATTTTCATCATCATCATCGTCATCATCATCAATATCATTGACATTTTCAGCATCATCTTCATCATCATTGTCATCACTATCGTCGTCATCATCATCATCATCGTGCGCCATCGTCATCATCGTTGCCATTTTCATCATCATCAACAACATCATCATTGTCATCATCATCATTTCCATCATCATCGTCATCAACATCGTCATAGTCATCATCATTTTCATCATCATCATCATTATCATTGTAGTAATGATGCAAGGAGGAACCAATGGGCGTGTGGAGGACAGGTGGGCGGTTTCCTTGGGGGGAAAACCACCCATCTAATCTCACCCATGGCACCTAATCCGCGGAATTTAGCTTCCAAACCTTATGAGAGACCTCAATATATATTTCTTCAAATATACCTTTCATAAAATACATTTCAATAGATAACATAACATAGGTTAAGATGTCCTTTTAAAATGGGAACCCACCTTTTTTACAGATGATAGACCCAAAAACACTAGTTCCATCCTCTTGCATTTAAGCAAATAATCACACATTTTGTAATATCAATTATCCCAAAGGATACAACAATATCAATAGACACTTCTGAAAAACCTCGCAAAGAGGGAGTATGTCCGCCAAGATTTGAATATGGGTCATTGTCATGACAACCACTCCAAAGTTTTGCTAGACTACAACTTGATGAACGTAGATTATGATGACTTATATTATATTAAAATTGGCTTAGAACAATATTTGATATTCTCATTTTTAAATTTATACCTAATGTCAGAAACAAAATTTGTATTGGTTGATAAAGAAAAAAAATCATTATTTCCCCACCAAATAACAAATTCTCCTAAATACATACATACTTCTTATAAATTTACATACACATACAAATAGACCATGATTAAAACCAAGTGACTTTCATAAAATGGAGACATGACTCCTTGGCCAAAACTACGTTTCTAACATATTAACCATATTTACTTCATTGTAATGTCCTATATAAAATAATAATAATACCACTTACTTATGTGGACCAAACAAATTAACTGGATTTTTATATATTAATACTACGCACTGAAAAAAACCATCAGATCCTTAGGGTTTTCTCTATATAACCATTTCATGATTTATTTTTAAATAAACATAAGAGAGATAGGGATGGGAACAAATCCACAAAACATTTTGCATATGATTGTAAACATAGCTTGAGGGAAACTCGTGATTAGGGAAAGAAAATACAGAGAAAACAGAGCTCGAGGGCATCTCGCGACTAGAGAAAAAAAACACAGAGCTAACACCATTATTGGAGTTGATATATTGTAAATAGATATCGAGGGAAGCTTGAAACTAAGGAAAAAAAACACAGGGCTCGAGAGAAGCGATGGGAAAAAAATACAAAATAGACTGGTAGTGAGGAGCGAAGGAAGCAAGGGAAAGGAGATGCAAACCACTGCGAGGGAAAGGAGGGAAAGGAGACGAATTTCAAGGGAAAGAATGGTGAGAAAAATCCCTTTCTATACTTCTGATTTTACTTGAGTGAAATTTCTTGAATGATGATAGCAGTTCCCCCATAATGCTAAACCTAGGAGAGTTATCCCCATTGTGATAAGAGGAATCAAATTCCAAAAAAGGTTAAAAAAACTAGAATTGATTCCAAGTGTTGGAAAATTGGTTTAGAAAGTTGGTTGTCATTGATGCCAACCTTTGGATGGTGATGTTGGAGATTGATGTCAACCCTTAGAGATAAATTTCAACCTTTAGAGAAGTTTGGTAGCACAATGGTATGGGTAAGGGACCCAAGTTTGTTTAAGGTATAAAGGAATGAATATTGATGAATTTGCAAGAGAGACTATCATAGATGAATAGTACATGTCGTGCCATTTCTAGTGATATGTGGTACATCACGTATTTCCTCACGGTTAGGGATATATGGCCTTGATAAGTTGGAGAACGCCTTAGAGTATTCTAGAAGCCCCTAGAAGGTAAAAAATAAGTCAAAGCTTCTAGAAAGTCATAAATAAGATTCCCTAGTCAAAGTGGTTGTAAAAGAAATAAATTGAATAATGAAGTGGTTGCAACAAGAAGGGTAAAAGAGTTATGTGTTGGCCAATTAAGGAAATTTATTTGCAGCAAGAAAGTGGGTTAGCCCTAGAAGATGGAGAAAGGGGTAAAACAATTACAAGGAAAATTCTATAGGAAGGAAATTGGAAAGTATAAGTAGGAGAGAAAGGGACTCCTATTAGCACCTATTGAGCACATTGAATATCTATTATTGTGAAGGTTTATTGCAGGTACTCATTGATACATCTAAAGTTTCGCAAGTCCGAGGAAGCGAAGGTAGAGTGACGACAAGGTTTTGTGGCCACAATGGAAAATGAATAGATCGCGAAAAACCCTATTTAGGTTCACCCCCACGGGTCACCTAGTAGACGTCCCGTGAGGCACCCCCATGGGTTGAGTAGAGACTATCACGCTATCCCCTGCTCGACATCTCACATATGTCACGTGAGGCACTACCATATCTAAGGGTTGAAGCATGGTTCAGGTTGCAGAGGCTGAGCATAGGCTACAAGAAGTGTGACAGTGTTGAGGTATGGTAGATCGAGCTACAAAATAAAAAAGGTATGTTACATGTTTAGATATTGGTGTTAGCTTGAGGTATGGCCATGTGAGGTTGAGTAGATTCCCTTGGGATATCATTGGTTGTATGATATATGTTTCATAAGGAATATCTACATAGGTACAATGCTAATATACTTGTTGTTTATCATTGGCACACTTTGTTGGGGTATATTTGAGGTATTTCCTTGTACATGGTTAACGTATGGTCTAGTGAGCTTGGGTAATTTCCTATATATGTTATTCATTGTATGGTTCTTTCTATAGTGAATATTATGAGGTAGATCTGGTGCAGTGAATTTTTGGTGCACTTAGTTTGATTTATTGGCATATCTTATAGTGCATTGTGAGAGGCACTTGTTAGTGGTTTTGGTATATGATTGGCATAGGAGTGGTACATGAGGGATTTTGGTTGAGATGTGTTGTTGAAGTTATTGGTACAGTTTGAGGCTACGTAATAGTGAGACTTCGATGTATGTTTGATGTGAGGGGTTATGGTATTTGTCTTGTAGATAGTTTGATGTATTGATAGAGTCATTTTGATGGTTATATTGGTATATATCTTTGGTATATGGTTGAGGTACATGTTGGGTACATGTTGAGACATATAGTTGATGAGTTGGCACATGCATGAGGTGTATGGTATGGTGATGTTGGTGTATCATGATTAGGAATAGTTTGAGTTGTTTTTGATACATGATTGGTACATACTTGGTACATTGTTAGAGGCACTTGCTAGTAGTATTGTTTGCACATGGTTTATGGATGATATGGAATATATGTATTGGTATACTTTTAGAAGAACATATTGATTGTGGTGCATCTTGTTGATGTTTGTGAGTAGTCTTGGTTGATGAAAATCTTGGTGATATTGTGCATATGGTTGAGAGTTGTCTTGGTGATTGATCTTGGTGAGTAGATATGATTTGGTTGATGATATTGTTGAGATAGGTTGACGTGATAGGTTGTTGTGACAGAATGTGTTGTGCATAGTTAATGAACTTGTGTTGGTATAGGTTGTTACAGGTTGTTGGTATAGATTTTTGGTACGAGTTGTGATAGATTGTTGGTATAGATTGACAGTGATAGGTTGATTGATTCAATGACAATGACATGTTGTCTACATTTGGAATTTATATTTCAGGGCAGAAGGACGATGCAAGGAAAGGGGGTTGTAGCCTCCTTCCGGATGGTGTCAAAGAATCATGGAATTGGAGCTTCCTTCAGGTTGAATCTTGAAAACTAGGTGGTTGTAGACACCTTACGATTGGAGTTGGAGAATCCAAGGGGTTGTAGCCTCCTTCTTGTTGGAGCCAAAGAATTAGGGAGTTGTATCTTCCTTAAGGTTGGAGCCTCCTTCTAGTTGGAGCTAGAGAATTTGAAGTTTTTTCTTCCTTGAATGTAATTCTTTGACATATAAGAAAATCATTCCATTTTTTTCTACCGCATTGGGTTTCCACGTAAATATTGGTGTATTGTGTTTATTATTGTTTATTGTGCATCGATGGATGTTAATTTTTATGATACAATAATATATTGATGATGAATTGATGAAGATGTTAGAATAAGTTAAAGGAATATAAATTGTGCTTAAAAGCGATATAATTTCTCATTATTGATTCACCCCCCCCTGTCCTCTTAGTAATCCAACAATTGGTATCATAGCAGGTTCCTTCAGGAAATAGTTTAACCACTGGAAGGAGATCATGGAATACACTGAGAATGGAGTACCAATGTTTTATGGTCAGAGTGGTATAGAGTATGAGATATGGAGCAGAAGGAAAAAAGTATTTTTAAAGGCACGGGGATATGATATTTGGAAATCAGTTGCGATAAGATACAATTCTACAAGGAAACCTAATACTTCATCCAAGAAGGAGCTGAAACGAAATAACAAAATTGCAATGGATTTCATTTTGGAAGGATTATATTATTCATTAAAGGACAAAGTGGGTAAATGTTCATCAAATAAAGAACTCTGGGACAAGCTACATGATATCTGTTTTTCTCCCATCACCGAGTCAGAGATTACTAAAGAAGGTACAGGTACATAATATGACGAAAGATGCTTGTCATGTCAAATAGATTCAGAACAAGAAGAGCGGGAAATCAACAGATGTGAGTTCTTTTTCTTTAATTGTGAAAAGTGTGGACATATTGAAATTGAATTCCCTGATTTGAAGATTTAAAGTGAGAAAACAAAAAATACTAATGAAATAGAAGACAATTATGAGATTTAAAAGGAAAAGCATCATAAAGAAAAATTCAATCAAAGAGAAAGAGAACTTGAAGATGAAATAATCACTTTTAATATACAACTTGAAGAAGCAAATCAAACAAAAGAAGTCATGAGGAATCAAATGATGAAAAAGGAACAAGAGATTCATAAGCTTGAAGAAAACTTTGTTATGTTAAGAGTAAAAGTAGTCAAGCTCAACAAAAACATTGAAGAAACAACCACACCATCAGTAAATATAGTTTAATGGAAATGTCACAGGTCATTGGAATGGAAAAGTGAAGAGAAGCCTAAGAGTTATGCAGAATTCATCAAAGGTTCTATAAAGAAGGAAGAATGCAATCCCTTAAAGAATAATATTCCAAAAGGACAAAAGACACAAGAAGAAGAGTATATAAGAGATGGACATCAAATAAGACCTTCCACATTCAGAAAACCAAGAAGCTTCACTCATAATGAAGAAGTCAATAGAAGAGAAGCTTGTGATAAAACAAAGCATGATTTCAGAAGGACTATAGCACAGAGAAGATCATTTCTTTTATGGTCATTGTTTTTATTGTACTAACTTTGGACATAAGGTTGCAGATTGCAAGACTTATGGAAGAAATATTCAAGAAAGAAATTTTTATGTGGCCCCACATAATATTGAATGTTACAAATGCCACAACTACGGTCATATAGCTTGAAATTATAGAAGCATGAAAGTGCCATCCATGAAGTAAGAAACATATATCAGATATACTAAAATTTGCAAAAGAAAAAAAGAAGAAGAAGAGAAATTGAATAAAGACCAGATTTAAGAAATTACAAGACTTTCCATAGTACGAGAAAGACAATGAAAGCACACAAAAGAAGAACAAGTTTCAAGAACCATATTTCCAGAATTTGCAGCAGAGCAAGATCATAATAAAGAGAAAGTAAAGAAAGAATAGGTCCTAGAGATCACAGGATTTGCAGTAGCATGAGACGGAAAAGAAGAGCAGGTGAATAAAAATGGGCCCAAGAAATTGTCAGGAATTATAGTGCAAAATTAATCCATAGGAAGAAAGAAAGAATTTAGAGTTCAGAGAGATGATGAGTCTACAGACAAATATGGAGACTACTTTGGGAAGTTATTCTTCTGATCCACCTGGCTTGGAGACTCCCAATATTATGAATATTGAACAGGGGGAGTCTAGACAACAACTCTATAGATCAGAGAGTATCTTTCAAGTAGTTTTAAGTATGATGTTGAATATGTTTGATAGAGATAGATTCAGAGTTTTTCGATAGCAGAAATACAGAATGACATATTGATCGATTGATAAATAAATTTTCCCACATGGATTTCAGTTGGTAGTTACACATGAAGAAGTATATGGTTGTATTTAGGCATAGATATTGTTAGCACAGGTTGTTCTAGGCATGGAAAGTTTGGTATGAAGATAGAGAAGATAATTGGACACATTTGATGATCATTTACAACTGAGAAGACTTTAGAATAGTATAAGGACAGATGGGTCAACATTGTGGACAGTTGAGTATCAGAGTCTTGAAAAGTATGGACAAAGATGTATTAGAAGGTTTGTACATATAAATAACAGTGGATGAGAGCATGAGTTCAAGAAAGATTGGATTCAAAGAGTGGTATAGAGAATGGTTCAAAAATTGGTTCATAGATTTATTCAAAGATAAAGGAATATTATCATAATAAATGATAATGATACAGGACTATTTGAATGCTTATTCTTGAATTTTTTTTATATATGTCTGTTGATTACTCAAGGAAGCACCAATGGAAAATAACTCCAAAATAAAGTAGGTACATGGAGACCTATATTGATCTACAAAGCAACATGCAGAGAATTCACTAGAGAGAGAGAGACTCATAAAGGAATATTAGTATCATACAGACAGGGAGACACACCCACAGGGGGAGCTATTATTTTAACTAGGATTGGTTAGAGAAGGTACAATCTCAGATCGATAGGGGGAGTTAATCGTTTGTCAAAGGGAGAGAGAGAGAGTAATCAAAGACTTGAAGACATGGGGAGCATACCAAAGAATAGTGCAGACAGGGGGAGAAACCCCAAGGAGAGTTCAGTCAGGGGGAGCATCCCCAAATGGAGATACCCTTTGTCATTGATGTCAAAGGGGGAGAGATAGAAACATTAATGAAGAGCGATGATCATAGGGGGAGAATGAGCATGAGTGTTCCCATGTCTAAGTGTTTCCATTAATGTTGGTGTTTCCATCAATGCCAAAGGGGGAGATTGCTATACAATTGGTTTAGACAGCTGGTTTTCATTGATGTCAACCTTTGGATAGTGATGTTGGAGATTGATGTCAACCGTTACAGATTTATTTCAAACTTTGGAGAAGTTAAGTATCACAATGGTATGGGTAAGGGACCCGAGTTTGTTTAAGGTATGAAGGCATGAATATTAGTGAATTTGCAAGAGATACTATCATAGATGAATAGTACATGTCGTGCCATTTCTAGTGATATCTGGTACATCACGTAGTTCCTCACGGTTAGGGAGATATGGCCTTGAGAAGTTGGAGAATCCCTTAGAGTATTCTAGAAGCCCCTACAAGGTCAACAAGAAGTCAAAGATTCTATAAATTCATAAATAAGATTCCCTAGTCAAAGTGGTTGTAAAAGAAATAAATTAAATAATGAAGTGGTTGCAACAAGGGCAAAGGAGTTATGTGTTGACCAATTAAGGAAATTTAGTTGCAACAAGAAAGTGGGTTAGCCCTAGAACATGGATAAAGGGGTAAAACAATTACAAGGAAACTTCTAGAGGAAGGAACTTGGAAAGTATAAGTAGGAGAGAAAGGGACTCCTATTGTCACCTATTGAACACATTGAATATCTATTATTGTGAAAGGTTTATTGCAGGTACTCATTGATACATATAAATTTGTGCAAGCATGAGGAAGCAAAGTTAGAGTGACGACAAGGTTTCATGGACACAATGGAGAGTGAATAGATCATGAAAAACCCTAGTTAGGGTCATCCCTGTGGGTCACCTAGTAGATGTCCCGTGAGGCACCCCCACGGGTTGAGTAGATCATGTCACGCAAGGACCTGCTCAACTTCTCTCCTACTTCACACGAGGCACTAATGGAGCTGAGGTTTGAGGCATGGTTCAGGTTGTAGAGGCTAAAACAAGAGTGACAGTGTTCAGGTATGACAAATCAAGCTACAAAATAAAAAAGGTATGTTACATGTTTGGATATTGGTGTTATCTTGAGGTATGGCCATGTGCAGTTGAGTATATTCCCTTGGGATATCCTTGGTTGTATGATATATGTTGCATATGGAAGATATATAGAGGTACAGTGCTGGTATACTTGTTGTTTATTATTGGCACACTTTGTTGGGGTATATTTGAGGTATTTTCTTGTACATGGTTGAGGTATGGCTTACTGAGCTTGGGTATTTTCCTAGAGATGTTATTCATTGTATGGTTCTTATTGTAGTGAATATTATGAGGTAGATATGGTGGAGTACATTGTTGGTGAACTTAGTTTGATTTTTTTCCATATCTTGTAGTGCAATGTGAGAGGCATTTGCAAGTGGTTTTGGTATATGATTGGCATATGAGTGGTACATGAGGGATTTTGGTTGAGATGTGTTGCTAAAGTTATTGGTACAGTTTGAGGTTGCATAACAGTGAGAGTTTGATGTATGTTTGATTTGAGGGTTTATGGTATTTGTCTTATGGATAGTGTGATGTATTTATAGAGGAATTTTGATGGTTATATTGGTATATATATTTGGTATATGGTTGAGGTGCATGTTGGGTACATGTTGAGACATATAGTTGATGATTTGGAAAATGCATGAAGTGTATGGTATGGTGATGTCAATGTATCCTGATTAGTCATATTTTGAGTTGTTGTTGATACATGATTGGTACATACTTGGTACATTGTTAGAGGCACTTGCTAGTAGTATTGTTGGCACATGGTTTATGGATGATGTGGCATATATGTATTGGTATACTTTTAGAAGAACATATTTATTGTGGTACATATTGTTGATGTTTGTGAGTATTCGTGGTTGATGCACATCTCGGTGATATTGTGCACATGGTTGAGAGTTGTCTTGGTGATTGATCTTGGTGATTGATCTTGGTGAATATATATTATTTGGTTGTTGATATTTTTGAGATAGGTTGATGTGAAAGGTTGTTGTGACAAAATGTGTTGTGCATAGTTAATGCACTTGTGTTGGTACAAATTGTTGGTACAAGTTGTTACAAGTCGTTGGTACAGGTTGTTACAGATTGTTGGTACATGTTGTTGGTACATATTGTTGGTACAGGTTGTGACATATTATTCGTACAAGTTGATAGTGATAGGTTGACAGTGGCAGTGGTTGATTCAGTGACAGTGACATGTTGTCTACATTTGGAATTTATATTTTAGGGAGGAAGGATGGTGAAAGGATAGGGGGTTTTATCCTCCTTCTGGTTGGTGCCGAAGAATCAGGAATTTGGAGCTTCCTTCAGGGTGGAGCCTGAGAACTAAGTGGTCATAACCACCTTCTGGTTGGATCCAGAGAACCCATGGGGTTGTATCCTACTTCTGGTTGGATCCAGAGAATTAGGGAGTTGTATCTTCCTTCAAGTTGGAGCCTAAGAAACTAGGGGGTTGGAGCCTCCTTCCAGTTGGAACTAGAGAATTGGAAGTTGGTGCTTCCTTGAATGTAATTCTTTGACATATAAGAAAATCATTATGTGGTTTTCTCCCGCATTTGGTTTCCACGTAAATATTGGTGTATTTTGTATTATGTGGATGTGTTTATTATTGTTTATTATGCATTGATGTATGTTAATGTTTATGATACAATAATATATTGATGATGAAATCATGAACATGGTTGAATAAGTTAAAGGAATATAAACTATGGTTAAAAGTGGTATAATTGATCATTACTGATTCACCCTCCCTCTCAGTAATCCAACTCCAAGAACATGTGTGATGATGGATGTATTTGTCTGAAAATCCCACTAATATTGATGTAGAGGGAGAGACAAATCTATGACCCCTAATATATAGGAGAGGGAACTATATTGACACTTGGATTAACACAATTTATGTTGATGTAGAGGGCGAGACGAAGATCTGAGCCCTAATCTATTTGTTTGAAAAAACAGTTATGATTGGAGAACCTCCAAACCAATTTGAAAGGATTGTCTCTAGTTTGATTCAACTAGCTTTGAAAACATTGGTTGTAACAATCCAAACTCATGCCATAAAGTCTTTGATAACATTGGTTGTAACAAACCAAATTCATGCCAAAATTACTACAATAACAAAAAAGTGACTTGATTGGGCATACAAAACACATAAAGCTATCCTTTCAGCTATCAGTGTGAGCTTTGGTGTAAATATCCCCAAACAATGACATGCATGCCTTAGGAAAGAAAATTTAACCTTGAGAAACTCAATATTTAGATCCAATGATCCTCAATATCTTGTGAATGATTTTATTCATCGTCTTCGTAGTGTCTTTGTCATATGTTGCACTAAACCCATTCGTTGGGTACTAGAAAATGTGGAAAAGAGAAATCACCTACCTACCATGGGTTTACTTGAAGTCGACAGACTATTATGTGACTACTAGATCCCAATATAAAAATGCATATCACTCCCTAACTTACAAAGGTTCCATGGTTCAAAATGAACTTCCAAGATGTTACAAATGCATATGATCTTGAAAGAGATAATATATATTGTAAAAACTTATGGGGATGTGGATTCAACATTCTTCCAAGTAGGGAGAGACGAAAAACTTGCATGTCATAATGGAGTACATTTCACTAAGCATAAAAGGAGAGGTGAAAAGGTACATTTTCATAAACATGAAGTGATTGGAAAGGACATTCTTCTCTAAAGAAAACAATCATCATTTTTTTTAATGGAAATTACACTTCTCAGGTGGGTATAGGAGACTCACCTAACAATGTTTGAAATTGATTACTTGGGGTGGATGGGTTTGTATGATTATCATGTATTTCTTGATGAGGATCCCATTTCTAGATGTGGTGATGAGTTTGATGATTGATCTCATTGATCATTGATATGTAATATCTTGTAGCATATTGTTTTTTGGATTCTAGAGACCATGTTGTTTTTTGTGATTGGAAAGGAAGCACGTAGATTATTGAGCAGGGGGAAGAGGCCATGGTGAGAGTGAGATAAACCCAATGTATATTTTTCCTCCTCAAACAAAAATGTCAGACATACAGTACTGGAACTTTTAACAATATTTATTGCAAGTCGTCCAAGAATCTCCCCAATTTGTGTTTTTGACAATAATATTCCAAGGGTCGCAACTATGTCTTAAAGGAAAATTAGAAAAAGTCTCAATATAACTATTTTCTTGTCTATGATTGCATAACATTACTATCAAAGTTTCTTCTAGTGTCTGCATAGTTGAAAATAGTTGCGGAATCCCTTCCACTTGTAGTATTTCTCTCTAGCAACTTGTTCTCATATGATTTATTAGGTACCGTCATTGCAAGTATCCCCATGCTCTCTTTTGACAACCAAAAATGACATAATTTATGTACACCTCTCATATTACTTTACATTTACATCTTCACGCATTATTTGATGAAATGGCCCATTGCATGTATTGGATGTACTACATATCCTCGTGTTGCTTATATTTGTAGTTTGGTATATTCTACTCTTCAAACCTGTCACTCATTTCTCCTCACATCCTAGCAAAACACAATTGCTTGAATTGTCATGATATATTTCACATGTCGGTTAACCATATTGGACATGTCGTCATATTCAAACATAATTTCCACAAGAAGTAGGATATTGGACATGTCGTCATCTTCAAACATGATTTCCACAAGAAGTAAGATATTCATTCTACAGAGCCAGAGCATTGTTATCCTCGGGCAACACGTGTTCAAATATCGAGAACACTCTCCATCAACTTCTTGGTGAACAAAAAATTGGTTCCCTTGAAGATACAACAAATCCCGGGTATTTTTGAATATGTTCAATAGTTAATTCCTACCATTTGATTGAAACCTATGTATTTCATATTATTTTAATCTAATTATCTTATCGTTTTTCAAGAAACAATATTTTTTACAGGACCTTGGATGACAAGGATCTAGAGATATTTGAGCCCACCATTCACACATGGAAGAATTCTCATAATAAATATTTGAAAAAGAATCTTATAGACCATATGGTCGGCCTATTTGGTGATATATTGAACAAGTGTGAAATCACCTCGAGGGACAGTACATATTTGAAATATGTCAGAGATCAATATAGGGTTAAATTGAAAAAGAAGCCTAAGTATGATCATCCTCTAGCCATCCCCGAGAGGGAATGGAAGAATATATAGGAGGACGCAAAGGAGAGTGCATTGAGAAGAAAAAGGAAGACACTACCTATCCCTGGAAGGTAATATATGATATTTTGAATTGAATATGCTTAATTAAGTTTGGTTCTACAGAAAAAAAAAATGTGATATATTATAACATACTTGAAACTTTTCATAGGCTCCCAAACACATCAAAATAAACAAAGGAAATACTATATAAACATGGTTAGAAAAAATTTGGCCAAGGTGATTACTTGACATTAAAATATAGAATTGTAAGTACCAAATACTTTATTCATATTATACATATCATCATGCAAATTTTATCTAATTGCAACCAGTAATAAAAAATCCATATATTACGCCATGCGATGCAGGGGATACCTTCAATAGTGCCACCAAAAAATAATACTTGATGATCGGCTTCAAGTTCATATTTCAAGATGTGGTGGAAAACCGACAAAGGAATGGATCACAGACACAATCTAACCCTTCGAATGAGTTGGTAAAAAAAATGACAAGATTTTAGTTGTTGATTACTTTTCCAATATATTGACAATTGATTTTACCCATAAATTAATTATGTCTCTATATGTTTTAAGAAGGAAAGAAACACTGGTTCATTTGACGGTGGTGGAAAACAACCCCATGATACTAGTGGTTCACAAACCCATTGTGGTATGCGTCTCTTTAAAACAAAATGTATAATATGACAATTATAAATATTTCCCTCAGATGGTGTACTCATAAATTTTCTTGTTTCAATGGCAGAGCATGTAGATGAGGGTGCTCGAAGAGGAGAGGAACTGAAGACAATCCAACCAATGGTGTCCATTACTCCTCTAGGTAAAAAAGATAGTAATGATATTCGTACTAATGAAACACTACTATGAATAATAACTAACCATGTCATTTTAACACTTTTTGTTATTATAGTAGATGTGCCCCTTATAGTGCATCATCATCCACGTCCTGCTACTTGAAGTAGTAGAATGTTTGAGATGACCCATCACCTTCCATTAGCAAAACATGACCCAATAGTTGAAGGTCAAGATCAAGAAAAATGTGATGATGATACACTCATTAGTTTTATCAAAAAGAAGAAACAAAAAAAAAAGTGATTGTACATATTTTTAGGACAAATTTTATTAATATAAATTATTGACTATACAATTTTTTGTTTTTCTAGTTATGTGTGGACCTTATATGTTATGTACATGCATACATAACATATAAGGTCCACACATAACTAGAAAAACAAAAAATTGTATAGTCNGGGGGGGGGGGGGATGAGCTTCTACCTTCACGTGGTTGGTCATGTTTAAGAGAGAATAAGTTATTCTCGAAACCAAGAGGATAGCATTCATGAGGTATTCCCCTTTAGTATTTCTAGAGTGTTGTACATGTTTAATTATTATTTAGTCACATAACTTTTAATTATCTTTGTCAAATGCAATCCCATAGATGTTTAGTTATTATTTAGTCATTTAATCTATTATTGTCTTTGAAAAATGCAGGTTTGAAGGGCGGTCACCTCCACAATCCACAATGAATTTGTGACAAGGTTTGTGCTACCCATGTTTTTCTAGTCTTGCCTTGGTTGTTTTTTACATGTATAGGATCATACAAAAACAACCAAGGCAAGACTAGAAAAACACGGGCAGCAAGAATTTTGCCAAGGTGGTTACTTGAGATTAAAATCTTGAATGAGAGACAGATAAATAGTGACAAGACAATGATGGATTCAATGAAAGGGACATATGACCTTTTGGAGGTGTGGATGTATTGAAATCATGGTACAACTTTTGGGAGGGTCGAAAAAGATGGGCAACACAAACTTCGCCAAGGTGGTTAATTGACATTAAAATATTGAATTGTAAGTACGAAATACTTTATTCATACTATACATATCATTATTCAAATTTTATTAATATAAATTATTGACTGTATAATTTTTTGTTTTGATATTTTTGCGTGGACCTTATATGTTTTGTATGCATATACCTTCTTTCATTCATTTACCTTTAATTCTTTTTTGCTACTTGTTTTGCATGATTGAGTATGGAGAATTGAGAGTGATGCGATGGGGGGGTGGGGGGGGGATCTTCCACCTTCATGTGGTTGGTCCTATTTAGTAGAGAATAAATTATTCTTGAAACCAAGAGGAGATCATTCATGATGTATACCCTTTAGTATTTCTAGAGTGTCATACATGTTTAATTATTATTCAGTCATATATCGTTTAATTCTCTTTGTCAAATGCAAGCTCATAGATGTTTACTTATTATTCATACATTTAACCTATTATTGTCTTTGACAAATGCAATTTTTAAGGGCAGTCAACTCCACAATCCACAATGCATTTCTGACAAGCTACAAATCATTTACTTCCCTTACATCGTTGGATAGTTACATTCTCACGTTGCTCATTACATCAACAAGTCTATTTCTGTCATGTTTGGTTTATTCACCACGCCTTTGTTGGATGACCTGGAAGAACTAGTTCTATTATCTTGGCTGCTGTCTACAACACCTTTGTACAACATTAAACCATATATAAGATAGGAAACCTTTGTATGCCAATATCACTTAATACTATCAATACACCAAATGAAGGTCGATCCACTTATTCCAAAAAATCCAGTTTTTTCTCTAATGGGTAATTCTTAACATAGTGATCATTTTAATAGATCCAACAAACAATGGGCTTACCTCCATTTTTGTCCTTAGGTGCATCTGGTTGCCTAGTTTTACCCTTACTAGATTTCCTAGATGGATTTTTCTTTCCTTTTCCTTTATTCATGTTCTTTCCATATTGCTTCTCTCCTAAACAACCTTCATCCACTTCTGGACTTCTTCCTATATTCTTGAAGTAGAGAAGCTTACCTACTACAATGATGGCCAAGTAAATATTATACATGTTCTAGTGTTAGAGTGCATTTTTCACCCAAGGTTGTAGCCCCTTCATAAAATGAGACAACATATATTCATCATCCACATCCTTGATTTCCAACATAAGGCCCAAAAACACCTTGATGCACTCCTAGACCTTTCTTTTATGCTTAATATCCATTAACTTGTTTCATGCAATCCAATTATGATTCCCTGGTCAAAAATAAGACTTCAAGTTTTATTTCATCTCTTTTTCATTGGAACTATTAATGACTAATGTGCTCCCTTAGAGGAGAATAACATTCAAGAAACATGCACAAATTGTGAAGCAATCAACAATTTGACATTCCAACTTTCCTTTAAAAAAGTTGTTTTCTAATACCAAATTTTGTGACCATGGATATTTCCACCTACTTTTGCACTTTAAGCACTTTAAGGCATGCAACACTACCTTAGCCAAGTAAACATTTCAAGGAAGGATAACATCCCATATAAAGGAACCACAACATTTCATTGTTAGGGTGAAATTAAAGGTGGGTTCCTAAACTTTATTAATGAATAATGTTACAACAACAAGAGTACACATAGGAGCTTGTCCATTTCCTATGACTGCTTTTGTACACGTACAAATCAACTAAGGTGCTTCTTATTTAGTGCCACCCTACTTGTAGAAAAAAACCTTTGAAGAAACCATAGGTATACCTCCTATACATCTTGTTCTTCAACAACACTCTCAAAATAGTCCTACCATGCCCTAATCACTTGTCAATTCTTTCCTAGTCTTGACTCTCCAAGGTCTACCTCCTCAAGTTGCACTATTCAAGATTAGAAAACCCCTATATTCTTTATTGATCCAGATTTATAAATGGAATGAAATGAAATAAACATGTATAACAAAGAAATACATAGAGATATAGTAAAACTTGAATTCTATTAATAAAGAGAAAATGTTGAAACTATAAAATGTAGAATGAAACAAACTTGCTTGAATGGTAACAACTTATCTTTGAGAAGAGATGTGACGGCTACGCTCTTTCACAAGAATATGAGTACAATAGGCTCCAAATGCCTTTTTAACATAAAACATAAATGAGAAATCCATAAACATACAAAACCATAACCCTGGGAGATGAAATGCCAAAAGGTTTGTGGGCCCTGATGGGGGTAGTTTGTTGACTAATTGGGTTGGCTTTCATTGATGTCAACCCTTGAAGAAAGTTTGGTAGCGAATTATGGTAGCACAAAGGTTTGGGTAATGGACCCAAGTTTGTTTGATGGATAATGGTATGAGTTTTTATATATTTGAAGGTAATACTATTCTAGATGGATAGTACATGTCATGCCATTTTCGATGGTATGTGGAAATTCACATAACTCCTCACGGTTAGAGAGTTATGGCCACGTGAATTTGGAGAACCCTCATGAGTCATATAGAAGCCCCCAAAAGTCAAAGTGATTGCAAAATAAATTATTTAAATAATAAAGTTAATGGAGAACTCCCTAAAATAAGGAAAGTGGGATGCTACATGAAAGTATAAATAAGAGGAAAAACTCTCTCTTTTAATCACACTTGAACATATTGAATATCTTTTGTTGTGTAAGGCTTATTGCAAGTACTCATTGATACATCTAAATTTACGAAAGTTTGAGGTAGTACGAAGGGTAGGAAAGGATATATCACTTATTGCCTACACATATGCAGATTGGGTAGATTGCATTGATGATCGATGAAGCACCAGTGGAGAAACGTTCTACTTGGATATTGATGCATGAGAATCATTAGCAAGAACACGTGGAGAGACAACTCAGTGCCTTAGCACACCTTTGAATCATTTTGGAATATGAAACACTAGTGTTTCCTACAAATCTTTCTTGAATTGATTAAAAACTAAAGAATATCAAAATGCTTGGGATTGAATGATCATGAGTGATTTGGGAGTTTCACTCCTAGAATTTAATGTAATGGTGCTTAAGGGGTAGTTAGCTTCTTTCGAAAAGATAGGTAGTCAGAGGGAACTCTAGAAACCCTCTTGTGTAAGTAGAGGTATTGTATGCCCAAATGAGGCTGCTAGAGGAGTATTGTTACTAAATAGGAGGTAACTGCAAGTTAGTTAGAAATCCTCATAGGAGGAAATAGGAGGTAGAATAGTTCTTTGAGGGAGCTTGAGAGAGTTGAGACTCTGTCGCAGTCCAGCCTGAACATATTGTAACCAAGCATTCAAATTAATAGATAAGAACATATTTCACTGTTTATGAATGTCTATATGAGTGAATGTTTGTTTTGTGCTATCGGTGTGTTTGTGTATGTTGTAGATGTATGACAGGTTTCATATGCAGTAGGAAGATATATTTCTTTATCTTTGTTGAGTTCGAAATATCGTCATGGGTTCTTTAGGTTGTGCAAGGAGTGCACAACAAAACATTGGAGGTTTTGTATCCAGTGCAAGGAGTGTGCATCTAAACTCTGTTGAGTTAGAAAAAAATGTGCCAGGAGGGTGCACCAGAGTGATGATAATTCAAGGGAAACCTCATGGTTGTTGAATACCTTAGAGGGTAAACTGCGTAGGGGAAGCACAGAGAGACATAGTCATTGAGAACTTTGTAGAGCTCATCCAGGTGGGCATTGAGTAGGTGCAAGCGTGAACAGAAGAACTCTCTGTTGAAGTTCAAAGAGAAGAGTATCAGAGGAGGGTACTCACAGAGCTGTTGAACACTCTGTAGAGATTTGTAAGTGTGCATTGACAAAAAATTGTTGAGAAGGCACAAGAATCCCTTTGAGGAGTAAAGGGACTGAAACCTTATAACTTGAGTAAGTAAACGTTCAAGAGAGATAGCACAAGGAGTGCACACAAAAGTGAACCTATTCGTAGATTCACAAGCTCTGGAGGAGTAGTGCAATTTTGCACGTAGAGCGCAAGTGTGTGCCAGAGTTGAGGACAATCTTCATTTTCAAATATTAGGAGGAAAAGTGGAATCGAGATCCTTTCAATCGGTTTTGTAGGAGAAGGTTCAAAGACCAAAACCTTTGAACACTTAGAAAATTTCCCAAGTTCATGAGAAAAAAGAAGCTCATGAGGAGGAGCGAAAACAACCATCAGATCGGATGCAGGAAGATATCTGGACTGTTAGATTGGGGGTTCAGGACGAAGAAGGAATGAACAAGGAGAAGGACAGATACCATCCATCAGATCTGAGCGCAAAGGATTGATAGTCATTCGATCCAGGTAAAGTGCACAGGCCTTAACCCTTTTTGTGCACAGGAGAGTGGACTTGCCAAATTCTTAAAGCCCCAAAGTGATTAGGGATCGTCCATCATCCAGAGGGACAGGTGGCACAATATCTACAACTTCGAAAGTTTGTAGACCAGAAAAGAGAGAAATCGTTGAAGAGTCGATGCTGGTCGTTGGTCGCCAAGGGGGTATGTGTCAAGATATCTGAGGCTTCGAGTAAAATCACTTCAAATATTTCAGTTGAGAATTTGAAATGCTTGAACGCTGAAGAGCCAAAGTGAATATGGACCTCCATATCCAGAGGGACGCGTGGCAGAATTCTGTGTTCTTCGAGTGAAAGAACTCTGGGAGGAAAGAGTGCATAGGAGTTTGAAACTCCCAAATCTCGAAGATTCGAAGTGGATCATGGTTGTCAGATCGAGGGGGGCACGCATCAACAGATCGTTAACTCTGTGTGAAAGCGCTCCAGGAGAAAGAGAGCATGGAGAATTTCAGACTTCCGAAGGTCGAAGTCCTGAAGTGGACTAGACTCGTTAATTCAATGAGGACACGTGGCAGAAGATATGCCATTTTGGATAAAAGTCACTTCGGGAGAATAAGGAGTGTGTTGGACAAGAACTCCCAAAGGTCGGAGGGTCAAAGTTCATATGACTCATCCGTTCGTTGAGGATAGGTGTTAGCATATATTCCACTTCGGAAGAGAGCCATTTAGGAGGAATAAAGGGCATAGAGTTTGAGGTTCCCGAAGCCTGAATTGTCGAAGCAAATCATGACTGTTTATTTGAAAGGGAAACGCGTTGGTAGATCGTGGAGATTTGGGAGAGTGTTCTCCGTAGAGAAGGAAAGAAAGGAGGTTGATCTCAATCATTGGTCAAGAGGCACCGTCTGAGATCACAATATCGATGGTAGCACTTGATTGCGGGGACAGAAAGTGCTCAAACTTTAAAAATCCTAGAGCGGGCCGCAATTGAAACCACGGTGTTTCCAAAGGGATACATGGTAGTTGGTAGTGAATTGCGGGGAGAAAAGAGGTGTGGTCTCAAACCACTCTAGGCCACCCTACAGTAACTTGCTTACGTGAGGTCATAAATAGAGGTCACATGTGAAGGAAAGGACCTCGCGAGGGGAGTTCGTTTCTGTTATTTGAATTCTTCAAAGAGGCCAGGAAAGAGCCCGCGAGTTTGCCAGAACCTTCACTTTGAAAGAAAGGGGACCTTTGTAAATTAGTTAGGGTCTAGCATAGGCCCGAAGAGTTGATATGAATCCTTGATTTGAATGATCCTAGATCGGGAGGTCGCGCAGCCTCGAGGGAGAGAAGGGGGGTCTGCATCAAGTGGTATGAGAGTTGAAGCTTTTCTTGTAGACAACGGGAAAAGGTGAAAGGATATAGTTTGATAACATCAAATGATATTAGAAGTTAAAGTTCACCTATAGAAAATAGGTGAAGGAGAAGACAGAGTAATGATGCTCTGTGAATGATGGTTGCATGTGTGTAGAAACAAATGGAAAACCAAGTGGGTTGCAGGGAGAATTTGGAGATGCTCTCAGTTGGAGAGTGATCAATAGACTTTCCAGGACGGAGACAAACATAGATGTATATTTAAGGCCATAGGTGTGGTCAAGGAGAAGGCCAGCAATAGAGAAACAAAGTTGAGATAGACAAATATCTCAGGGAGATCATAGAAAAAATGGAGAAGGTGACATTGAAGATGCAACAGTAAGAAAAGGTACACTGGACATATGAGTGGCGTTTGAAGTGAAGATCCAAATGGCATGTTTAGAAGTTATTGGCACAAAGAAAACAACATATAGTAAAGAGGTGGTTGAGGGAATTTGAAGCCTTGAAGCCCTCAGTGACACAGGGAAAGTGGTTCAAATATGTGATCCAAAAGTTTGAAAGAGCCTCAATGATGAAGGTTCAAATTTCCAAGGGGGAAATAGGAAGAGATCAATAATTTACCTCATAAATTGCCAGGAGGGAAGAGATGAAAATTAAAATTTCCAGGAGGGAAAGGGAAAGAGGAGGAGATTTTCTTACAGTCTCATGAACTCAGCTGAGAGTTCATATCAACAAGGGGTTTTGACAGACGAAATGGAGGCAAAGGAGAGGCCTCATCTGTACGAAAATTCATGTGGAGTTGCAGGCCATGTGAATGAAGATGATGAGAAGTTAAATACTTCCATCACAGAGGAGGAGGATTAGAGGAGCATTCTAATCATTAGGAGAATTAGAATATTCCTACCTAACATTCCAATAAAGGCTAGTACGATTGTTTCACATGAGGATATGATGCAATAAGAATCCAAGAAAGAGGTCATGGGGCCAAATGATTTTAAAACTAATTGTGCCTTTGATGCAGGTGCAATAGAGGGAAGACAACCAACAGAAAATATCAAAGAGGAGGAGAAGGAGAAAAAATTGATTTCTTCCCCATCAAAAAAGGAGGAGCATTCAGATGAATTTCTCACTCAATCGAAGCAAGAGATGAAGATGTTGAAAGAATGGTTGAACAATTCAGAACCAGAAAAGGACTGGTAGGATGCAGTCATGCCAAGGGAGACATGATTCCAGCATGAGGAAAAACTAGAGGAATATGAATATATGCCAACAAAGGAGATAACATAAGTCAATCTGTCAGAAGAGAGAGATGAGCAACAACTCAGAGGTGAGACTGCAGAATTGGAGTCTGCAACAGTGTGGCCAACTAGTGCCATAGGAAATGAAGATGATGTACGGGATCAAAATGATATATCTATTAGTAAGGTTGAAACAAAGCAGAGTAGCATGCAGGAGAGGAGGAGTCAACCAACAGAGACTACCATGGAGGAGGAAGAGCACACATTACAATGTGCCCAAGATATGGATAAAGAATAACATTGGGTGGAATTACTCGAAAATTTCAACCAAAAATATGAACATGAAGAATTGGAACCTACAGTAGTAGCAGGAGGGGAAGAGCATTCAGAGGAATGGCTCAAAATTTTCAGCTAGGAAGTTGAGAAAGAGATAACTGTAGAATGTGAACCTTGATGCAAATCCCCTTTCTCTCCCTCGGGGTTGTGCAACCTCTTGGTCTAGGATCGTTCAAATCAAGGAGTCATATCGACTCTTCAGGCCTCTACTAGACCCCAACTAATTTACAAAGGTCCTCTTTTTTTCAAAGTGAAGGTTTTGGCAAACCTGTGGGCTCTTTACTGGCCTCTTTGAAGAATTCAAATAACAGACATGATCTCCCCTCGTGAGGTCCTTTCCTTCACATGTGACCTCAGGTTATGACCTCATGTAAGCACATGATTGCGGGGTGGCCTAGAGTGTTTTGAGACCACACCTATTTTCTCCCCTCAATTCACTACCAACAACGACGTATCCCTTTGGCAATACTGTGGTTTCAATTGCAACCCATTCTAGTATTTTTAAAGTCCGATCACTTTCTTCCCCCGTAATCAAGCTCTATTGTTGATCTTATGATCTCAGACGGTGCCTATTGACCGATGACTGAGATAATCCTCCTTTCTTTCCTTCTCTCTGGAGCATGCTCTCCCAGGTCTCCATGACCTACCGACGCGTGTCCCTTTGAAATCAACGATCGTGATTTGTTTCAGCAATTTGGGCTTCGGGAACCTCAAACTCTTTGCCATTGCTTCCTCCTAAATGGATATCTTCTGAAGTGGAAGATCTGATGACACCTGTCCTCAGTGAACAAACGAATCATATGAACTCCGACTCTCCAGCCTTCGAGAGTTCTTGTCCAACACACTCCTTATTCTCCCGTAGTGACTTTTCTCTAGAATGGCAGATCTTCTTCCGCGTGTTCTCCTCGAATCAATGAATCTATTCCACTTTGGGACTTCGGCCTTCGGAAGTTTCAAATTCTCCATGCTTGCTTTATCCCATAGCACTTTCACCCAGAGTTCACGATCTGGCGACATGTGTCCCCCCCTGGATTCGACAGCCATGATCCACTTCGACTCTTCGGACTTCGGGGGTTTCAAACTCCTACGCACTCATTCCTCCCAGAGTGTTTTCACTTGAAGACAATGGATTTCTTCCACGCTTCGCTCTGAATCTGACGGTCCAGATTCACTTTGACTCTTCGTGGTTCAAGAGTTTCAACACATACCCCCCTGGTGACTAATAGACAGGATCTACTCTTCAAAAATTTCGCTCTCTCCTGGTATACAAACTTCTAAAGTTGTAGATCTTGCACCACTTGTCCCTATAGATGATGGACGGTCCCTAATCACTTTAGGGCTTCAAGACTTTCGCAAGTCCGCTCTCTTGTGCACACAAAGGTTTAAGGCCCATGCACTTTACCTGGATCAGACGAATGTCGATCCTTTGCACTCAGATCTGATGGATGGGATTTGTCCTTCTCCTTGTTTGTTCATTCTTCATCCTTAACGCCCAATATTATGGTCCAGATCTCTTCTTGTAGTCGATCTAACGATTGTTGTCGCTCCTCCTCTTGAGCTTATTTGTTCTCCCAGACTTGGGAAATTTTCTAAGGGTTCAAAGGTTTTGGTCTTTGAACCTTCTCTTGAAAAACCATTTGAAAGGGTCTCGAATCCTCTTTTCATCATGAGCTTTGACAATGAAGATTGTCCTCGACTCTGGCACACACTTGCGCTCTACGTGCAAACTTTCACTACGCCTCCTGAGCTTGTGAATCTTGGAATAAGTTCACTTATGTGCGCGGTCCTTGCGTTGTCTCTCTTGAACTTTTAMTTACTCAAGTTCTAAGGTTTCAATCCCTTTACTCCTCAAAGGGTTTCTTGTGCCTTCTCGACAACTTTTTCTCAATGCACACTTGTTGAGATCTATAGAGTGTTCAACAACTTTGTGAGTACCCTCCTATGATACTCTTCTCTTTGAACTTCGACAAAGATTTCTTATGTTCATGCTTGCACCTKCTCAATGCCCACCTAGTCGAGATATACAGAGTTCTCAATGAATTTGTCTCTATGTGCTTCCCCTGCACAGTCTACCCTCCAAGGTATTCAACAACCTTGAGGTTTCCCTTGAGTTTTCATCGCTCTAGTGCACCCTCCTRACACGTTCTTTTCTGAATCAACAAAGTTCAGATGTGCACTCCTTGCGCTGGCTACATARCCTCCAATKTTTGTTGTGCACTCCTTGCACAACCTAAATAACCCAGAACGATATTTCAAACTCAATAAAGATAAATAAATCTATCTTCCTACTGCAGATGAAACCTGTCGTACATCTACATCATACAGAAACACACCGATAGAAAAAAACAAACATTCACTCATACAGACATTCATAAACAATGAAATATGTTCTTATCTATTAATTTGAATGATTGGTTACAATATGTGTAGTTTGGACTACCACAGAGTCTCAACTCTCTCAAGCTCCCTCAAAGAACTATTATACCTCATATTTCCTCCTTTGAGGATTTCTAACTAACTTGCAGTTACCTCCTATTCAGTAACAATACTCCTCCAACAGCCTCATTTGGGCATACAATACCTCTACTTACACAAGAGGGTTCCTAGGGTTCCCTCTAACTACCTATATTCTTGAAAGAATCTAACTACCCCTTAAGCACCGTTACATTAAAGTATAGGAGTGAAACTCCTAGATCACTCATGATCATTCAATCCCAAGCGTTTTGATCTTCTTCAGTTTTCAATAAGTTCAAGAAATATTTGCAGCAAACGCTAGTGTTTCATATTCCAAAATGATTCAAAGGTGTGATAAGGCATCAGGTTGTCTCTCCATATGTGCATGTTGATGATGCTCCTACATTAGATATACAAGTTGAGTATGATGATACCATTCCAATCTATTGTGATAATACAAGTGCCATCAGTATCTCAAAGAATCTGATGATGCACTTCAGGACGAAGCACATTCCAATAAAGTATCACTTTCTATGGGAATGGGTTGTAGAGAAGAACATCAGATTTGAATATGTGGGAAAAAAGAACAAGTGGCATACATATTTATAGAAACACTTCCAATCAAATCCTTTGAGTATCTTCGCCATAGACTCAGAGTAATTTCTACTCCAAAATGAATTCTTTTGAATGCCTATCTTATATGTCTTAGATTTACATGAGGAAGCACCATACAGAGGATAGTTCAGGTTGGGAGATCAGTTTCAGGAAGAGTTCAGTTAGGGGGAGAAACCCTGGATGGAAAGATACCTTTGCCATTGATGACAAAGGGGGAGAGATTTATCATATGCAAAGGTAAATTCTTGGAGAAAGAGCATAGAGGCATAGTTCTAGGAGAAGCAATGGTCACATGGGGAGCATGAGAAATATGACTTCAGTATTGCATCAGAGTATTTCCATCAATTCCAAAGGGGGATATTTTTGACTAATTGGGTTGGTGGTCATTGATGTCAACCCTTGAAGAAATTCCGGTAGCGAATTTTGGTAGCACAAAGGTTTGGGTAATGGACCCAAGTTTTTTTTATGGATAATGGTATGATTTTTGATATATTTGTAGGTAATACTATTATATATGGATAGTACATGTCATTCCATTTCCATTCCTATGTGGAGCGTCACATAACTCCTCACAGTTAGAGAGTTATGGCCATGTGAAGTTGGAGAACCCTCATGAGTCATCTAGAAGCCCCAAAAGGTCAAAGTAGTCAAAGTTGTTGCAAAGAAGAAATTATTTAAATAATAAAGTGAATTGATGAGTGTACTATAATTCAAAGTGGATAAAAAATAAATTATTTAAATAATAAATTTAATGGAGAAATTACTAAGTGGACAAGTGGTTAGAAGTGGGTTAGCCCTAAAATAAAGAAAGTGGTTTAAGATATTTTAAAAGGTAAATAATAAAGTGAAGTGATGAGTGTACTATAATTCAAAGTGGATACAAAAGAAATTATTTAAATAATAAAGTTAATGGAGAAATTACTAAGTGGACAAGAAGTTAGAAGTGAGTTAACCCTAAAATCAGGAAAGTGGGTTAAGATGGTTAAAAGGTAACCCCTTGAGGAAGCTACATGAAAGTATAAATAAGAGGCAATGCTCTCTCATTTTAATCATACTTAAGAATATTGAATATCTACAAGTGACTAAGGTAACCAAAGGATATCTAAGCTGAATTTCAGAGGGAAGGTGAAGAAAAGAATGTCGAAATTCAAGGGAGGATAAATTATTTTGATGATGTTTTCTAAGGTATGTTATTTACAGGTCATCTCACCATTTTCGCAATAACATTTTTTCTAGAATGATTCAAATCATGAAATTGGGAGGTCGTTGAGGAAACATATCCAAGTAGTTGTGATAAAAATTTCATCTTGTGGGTTGTTTTACTTTTTGGAGTTACACTCCGTGGAAAATAGGGTTTGTGGCTAGTCCTGAAACTAGTCTAAAACAGGTATTTCAGGTAAAAACATAATAACTTGTTCATCACAAATAAAAATTCAGTAAGACCAAATGTATTGGTTAGATTATAGTTTTTAGTATTATGTGTTCTATTTTGATATCCATACAATAGATATTTTGTGTGGGGCACTCTCTACAAGTTCGCTCTCTAGAATAAGACATAATTCAATAAGGTATGCCATTTTTTCTATAACTCCTTTTCTGAGAGGTTACAAGAAGTAAAACATGGAGGAATTGCGTAGAAGACATTGAAGAATATTGTGTACTATTTTCAGATCTTTATTCATTACAGGTACATAGTTATGATTATTTCAAGTTAGGGTTGTTGACTAATTAAAAATTAGTCATGTGAAACTAGAGTAAAGTTTGATGAAAATGCTAGTCTCTTGTTGTTAAAGTTAAGAAAGGTTTGCAAGTATGTGATCATAAACACCAGGTATATTATATAGTTACAAATCAGATTTGGATGATGAAATTGATGAGGGATTTTGGTTGAGGTACATGGTTGAGACAAGTAGTTGATGATTTGACACATACATGAGGTGTATAGTTGATGATGTTGGTACATCTTGATGACTCATAATTTATGTGTATTTGATGCATGATTGGTAAATATTTGTTGCATGGTTGATGCACTCGTTGATGGTACAGATTGGTGCATGGTTGATGCACTTATTTATGGTATAGGTTGTTAGGATAGGTTATTGTGACAGGTTATTTGTACAGGTTTGTTGCATGGTTGATGCATTTGTTTATGGTAAAGGTTGAGGTACAGGTTGATGTATGGTACATGTTGGCACATGTTATTGGCACAGCTTGATTACAGGTTGATTGGTACAGGATTACAACAGTATATCTCATAGTGATAGTGTGACATTGGTTCCATCATTCTACTTCTACGTCAGGGCGGTTGGACGCAACAAGGACAGGTGGTTGTCACCACCTTTTGGTTGTAGCCAAAGAACATAGGGGGTTGTAGCCTCATTCTAGTTGTAGCTAGAGAATTGGGGAGTAGGATCTTCCCTTAGGTTGTAGCCTGAGAAACTAGGGGGTTGTAGCCTCCTTCTGGTTGTAGCCAAAGAATTCGGGAGTTGGAGCTTCCTTCAGGTTGTAGCTTGAAAAACTAGGGGGTTGGAGCCTCCTTCCAGTTGCATTTGGAAAACAAAGGAATTTGGTGCTTCCAATGAATGTAATTCTTAAATACATATAAGAAAAAACATTATGTGGTTTTCTCCCGCTTTGGGTTTCCACGTAAAAACACCGGTGTACTGTGTATGTGTATGATTTCTCATTTGTTCATTGTTTATTTACTATGAAACTATTGGATGATAATGCTACATTGATATAACACTTGCATTTTGTGGTTAAAAAGGATTATTTCCCTATTACTGATTCACCCCCCCTCTCAGTAATCCAATAGTTGATACATCAACTTCTCAAGGGCGTAACTTGTGCATACGATCTAATTTTGGGGTGCTCGATACACCATTAGTAAGGTCTATCCAAGGAGTACACATTCTATTTTTCATAGCATGTTCTTTTGGCTACATGCCAGACGTTGTCAAGCCAAGAAAACATCGTTTAGGGCCTCTAAACGACCGCAGATGTTTAAGACCCGAAAAACTATAAAAACAAAAAATTTCCAAAATGGAAAACTATTCTTTGAGCCAATGGAATAGGTGGGTGTTCACTGATATCAACCTGGATCAATTCTCCTCTCTTAGGAATCAACGGTGTCCATGCATTGATCACCCCCATCATATGGGGAAACTTCTATTGAACTTGGCCCCAAGTGAGCCACTTTTCTTGGTGCAGGAACTACCCTTCTTTGACAACCTGATAAAGCTAGATCTTCTATTGGTGAATGCCCTTAATATGAGTGTCCATGATCTGATTAATTTCTACTTGTTCCATGCAGTCATGTTTGAGATATGTCAGTGTCAACTACTTTGCAATCTCTGATGTTTCCAATAATGGTGAGAAGTATGGCCGAAGGAGGCCCACATTGAACACTAGGTGCATGCCAAGGAAGGGGGGAATACTTAGCTCAAAATCATTGTCACCCATAGACTTGGTGATGGTGTAAGGTCCATAGAGAAGTGGATGAAGCTTCCGATGGGGCTCTATAAGGAAATATTTCTACAAATGCAACTAGACCTTGTCTCCCACCTTAAACTTGTGTGGAACTTGGTGTTGATCATTGCACTACTTGTACTTAGCATTAGATTTCTAGAAAATGTCATGGACCTATTGGTATATGTGATGAATCCATTCAATGAACTCGGTGGTTTTTTTGGCCTTAGACTAAACATGGGAATATTTTTCCTATGTGGTCGCAAGGGGCATTGCGACATCAATGGGACCCAATGGTTGAAATCCTAGCCCCACCTAAAAGGGGTTGTGGTTGGTCGATCTTTGGAGAGCTTTGTTGCACCTATGTTGAAGATAGGGACGAATATCATCCCATGTGCATGGATTCTTGGAGTTGTACATGTGCAATATATGAACGGTCATCCAATTGGTGACCTATGTCTGGCCATCAATTTGGGGATGGAAGGCAGTGGATTTGGTGAGCTTTGTGACCAACAGTGACCAGATGCTTACCAAAATGTGTTGAGGAACCTGTTGTCTTGATATGAGATGATGTTCCATGGTATCCCAAAATGTACCCACACTCGTTCGAAGAAAAGCCTTGCAGTGGCCTCCTCTTTGATACTCTTCTTGCAGGCTGTTGGAATGGTCATCTTAGAAAACTGATCAAAAACCATAAAAACATAGTCATTACCTTGCTTGGTTGAAGGAAGGCCAGAAATGTAGTCCATCGAGATGGATTCCCAGGGCCTGTTGGGAGTAGGAAGAGGGGTGTACAGGCCTTGCTTCTTAGTGGTTGGTTTGGCAATGGTGTGTGGAATGCAAGACCTAATATACTTGTTGAAATTGTGTCGAAGTTTTAGCCAATAGAAATGCTTTTGTAGTATTTCCATGGTATTTTCCATGAAAAAATTTCCTGCCATCTGACTGTAGTGATATTCCTAAATAATCTTCACATGATCACTTGAACGGACATTGAGGTGGCACAGATGGCATAAAAGTCTATCCTGAAGGTGAAATTCAATGATAGTCACGCATGTTTCCATCAAATGGTATGTGGTAGAGAAGTCAGGATTTCTCTTGTAGAGTTAGGGCCACTCATAGGCCTCATGTCCACAAGAGTGGAGCATCGTGGTTAGGGATGCAACTGAAGGTTGACTGAGGAAATCAGCGACATGATTGGTGCTCCTTGTATTATATTTGATGTTGAGATGGAACTTCTACAAGTATCTAGACCACTTCTAAAGGCAGTCGTCCTACAATTTACCCTGTGTATATATGAAGTGTAGAGGCTTGTTATCAATGTGGATGATTGTCTCCTTCCCGAGAATGTAATGCTTCCATTAGCGGCATGCTTGTACAATGGAATACATTTCTTTGTCATAGGTGGGGTACTTACGGATGAAATTTGATAGTGTCTCACTATGATATTGCATTGAATGACCATGTTGAGTGAGAACTGTTCCCACAACATAGTCTAAAGCATTGGTCTCAATCTTGAAAGGTTGTTGCATATCAGGTAAGGAGAATACTAGATCTAAGCACAAGCGATGTTTCAGATCATCGAACGCTTGTTGTTGTGACTTCCCTACATAAAAGGTTCCTTGCCACTACCCTTAGTCACTTGGCTAAGGGCCCACACAATATGGGATAATCCTAACATGAACTTGTGATAGAAGTTGGCAAGTCCTAAGAAACTCCGAAGTTTGGTCAATGTAGTCAGGGTTGGCCAATTAGGAATGACCTAGATCTTAGTTGGATCCACATGCACACCATGCCCATAAATAATGTAGCCTAGGTATTGGACCTTGTTCATGCCGAAGGATAATTTTTCCAGGTTAGCATGTAGCTTGTGCTGCCGCAGAGTATGAAGGACCTGTTGAATATGTTGCAATTTTTTTTCCCAAGTCTTGTTGAAGATGAGGATGTCATCCAGATATACCACCACAAAAGAATTGGTGAAGGGCCAAAATATATCATCCATCAACCTCATGAAATTTTTTGGAGCATTTGTTAAACCAAAGGGAATGGACATCCATTCGAAAATACATTCTTTGGACTTGAAAGCAATCTCCCATGCATCATTATTTTCTATTGGGACTTGGTGGTATCTGGACTTCAGATCAATATTACTAAAGTACTTTTCCGACTTGAGCTAGTTAAGAAGGTCTTCAATTCTGGGAATTGGGAATCGATTTATGAATGTGATTTTGTTTAGGGCCCTGTAGTCAATACAGAGTCTTCGGGTCCCATATTTCTTCTACATGAGTACAATTGGGCTTCTGCAGGGTGAGGAGTTGGGTTGGATGTGCCTCTTTTGAAGGAACTCTTGGATCTGGCACTTGATTTCCTCATTTTCCATTAGAGAGAGGTGATATACTAACTAATTGGGTAGCGATGTGCCAAGGGTTAGATCGATTGAATGCTTGACCTGACAGTGCAGCGGTACCCCAGTGGGTGAGGAGAAGATGTCTTTGTATTCTTCCACGACCTTGTCCACCTTCTTTTGTTGCATGGGCAGGTCCTACGTAGAAGGCATGGATGTGGAGGTGACATTTTTTTCACTTTGAGAGTGAATCATGAAGAAGAAAAGTTTCTCATTCTAGGAAATGACCTTCCTACATTCCTTAGAAGAGATCAAATAAATGGCAGTAGGTGGAGCTACTTCTAGTATCCTGTGCAATTTTCTACCCAAAGTAATAATAACACTACGATGTTTAGACTCATATAAAACATGACATTTAGACAAGTATGGTTGGCATAAGAGAACATCATAAAATTCAAGGGGGAAATATCATACAATACCTCATCCTTGAAGGGCTTGATGTCGTAGGGCATGCGACACTATTGGCTAACGCAAAGATATCTCCCTTGATAGAGCCACTTGATGGTGTAGGGTTGCGGGTGTGGTTTCATCAACATGTCCAACCTATTGAAAACCTCTGCTGAGATCAATTTATTTTGGATTCTTCTATCAAAAATGAAATGCATTGAAGTACCCTTCACCCACATCTACGAGTGAAAAAGGTTCTCAGCTTCCTCTGGTTCTTTTGGTTCACTTGGTTGGACCTGAGTGGTAGAAACAATGGCACTGAGTTATGCATCAATGATCTTCTTCCCCTTTTCTAGATATGACTTAGAGTCAGAACCTACCTATGACTTTGAGGCTTTGAGCTCGGCCATCAATGATTTCTTTGAGCGACATTCATTGGTGTTATGCCAAGGGATTTATGCAATTCACACCAGTTCCCAGTGTCTTTCTTCATCTTCTCATTACCCTTATTTGTTTGCATCTTGGACTGGTTTTACTGAGGAGTTCCATCCTTACTATGTCCTTTGTTCTGTGGGTTGGTGACGCCTTTTTCCTACTTCTGCTATGAGGAATTTGCAGATGCAAACTCCCACTTCTTCTGTTAAAATTTCTGCTCAATTTTGACATCATATCGATAAGTCATGCCCAGTGATGAGATGTCCAGAAAATACATTTATGTTTGGATGTATCTATGAATAATATAGCAATACTTGAGCACCATATTTCATCCAGAGTCTTTGATACCCAACTTGGTGCATAGGGTATGGAAGATATTTGTGAACTTTGGAACAATCTAGTCCCTTTCTTGTCACAGTGTGGTCCATCTCGTGTGTTGGTCATCGTATCTTCCAACAGGGTAGTATTGTTCCTTAATAGAATCCATGAAAGAATACCAAGAGGGTGCGACCACAAATATTGTAAATTACTCAGTGGGCCATTGCTCACAGTAAGTCTCCCACCAATCCTTGACATGGTGGACAACCTTAAGGAGAGAAAAGATAATATTTTCTCTATCGAAAAAATCATGGAATGAAAAATACCCTTCTAGTAGATTCAACCATTTATCTAGAGCATTGTCATGTATCTAACCTTCAAATATATGAATATCAAAACTCACTTGTACCTTAAATGGGGAGACTCCTCCAAAGTGGCCACTTGGCGAATATGTGTTAGTTGTTGGCAGTTGTTGAAGGATATGTGCAAAATTATCCATCATCTCGTTCCTCTATCGCACAAGAGCTTCCTCAAGAAATAGTTTAAAAGGATCTCCTGCTCCCTCATCTCTTTGTTCTTCCATGATTAGAGGTTGTCAGGGTCAACGAGGACGGTCTTGYAAGGGCTCAACTACTTCGAGTCCCAACTCCTTGTACCCTGAACTCGTTGGGGACATGCACAAAGAAACAAATAAAGAGCAGACCTCTCTGATACCACTGATCCATATTTATAAATGGAACGAAATKAAATACAAATGTATAACAAATAAATACAAAAAGATATAATAAAACTTGACTTCTATTAATAAAGAGAACATGTTGAAACTATAAAATGTAGAATGAAACAAACTTKCTCAAATGGTGGCAACTTATCTTTGAGAAGAGATGCGACGGCTACGCTCATTCACAAGAAGATGAGTATAATGAGGCTCCAAATACATTTTTAACATAATTTAGAAAATCCTAAACATCCAAAACCCTAACCCCGAGAGATGAAACGCCAAAAGGTTTTTGGGCCCCGATGGGGGTAGTTGATATGTCAACTTCCCGAGGGCATAACTTTTGCATACGATCTATGTTTGGGGCACTCGATACACTATTGGAAAGGTATAGATGAGGAGTACACATGATTTTCTACCTAGCATGTTCCTTTAGATACATGCTTAGTGCTTTTGAGACAAAAAAACATCATTTAGGGCCTCAAAACAACCCAGGAAGTTTGGGACCCGAAAAACTCTAAAAAACTGCCAAAATGGAGAATTGTTTTTTGAGCCAGTGGAATAGGTGGGTGACCATTGATATCCACCTAGATCATTTAATCTATCTTATGAGTAAATAACTCTTTTTACATCCAACCTATTGAATGAATCCTCTTGATTGACTTAGAGTCTCATAACCTCCACTTTAAATTAGAAAGGTGTACAAACCATTTTCCCTAAAATGGGTTGTCTTACCACCACCTCCAAGGAAAAGTAGACTTGTGGTCCTCATGCTACGCACTTAACTATTACGTAGTTAAAACCAACTCCTTGAACGATTCCCAAGGAATTTTATCTAATTCCTTGTCATTGATGTTTGTGCCACTGTAAATGGCCTTATTGCTATGTCAATTGTGTTGAAACCCCAAAATGTGGCACTCTTTCCCAATGCACTCTTCCTATAAAATTGCACCTCATGAACCAAGGAACATCCAACCCACTTGGGTTTTCAGTCTCCCCAAAATGCATCATTTTTCCAAGTTGTCTTATGTAAGCTATGTAAGAAGGTCACCTCATGGAAACTCTTATCTCTTTTCCATGTTTTCATCTATACACTTACATTTGAAGGGAAAACACTATATACTGGACATACACAGTTTGAACATTGTTTCATATTAGTTAAAAATTAACATCCTTCTTCTACCTAGTTATGGATGAGCCTAATCCAACTAAATAACTATTAGTAAGTGTGAAGCTTCTCAAAAAATAATAGGATGTTCAATGAATCCTTCATTATGTTTGCATGATGGGTCAAAACACAACATGAATCATACTCTATTTGCCTTTAATGGAAGTGCTATCTATGCATGAAAATATGTCTACTAGAGGAACATAGGCTCAACACCTTCATCTGCAGTGTCAATAAGTCAAATGTTTTGGACTTGGTAAGCATATTTTTGATATATGGAATTTCACTAAGAGTTAATTTTGCAAGTACGTTACTCTCAATTTATTTCAACCATACATCATTTTCAGAATTTTGGTCTCATGCCTCCAACCAAAAACAACCAGAATTTCCCCATCTATCATTAAAAGGTAGTTGAAGACTCATATTCCTTGTATTCCAAAAGGAAAAATCATGATTTTTTCCCAAGACCCATATTATCTCTTCTCCTCTATGTATAAGGAAAGATTCAAAACCCATGTTGTAGAAAAAATCCTTAGTTCACTCCAACTCCGACAGTGGCTTTGGATTGTGAATATCACCATCGTTACTACCATTTCGGTCTTCTTGGGGTTCAAAATGTTTGGGAAAAACAAGGCATACCACTACTTGAATATTCATATAGTACCTCTATCCCAAATAATTCCATGGTTTTGTTATAATAATTTTTTTCCCCTTTACAGACAACTAATTTTGAAGGGATTGCATGCTCATATTTTGGGTACAAAGCATCTCCTTGACCACTGACTTTATTTGTGTAGATGGAGTTATTAAAATTAACAACTTATGGGAACAATACTTCATCCATAACAACAACATAATCATTATATAGTACATCATCAGTGAGTGCCTCCCAAATATGTATCTTGGACCTGAGCTCAAAATTCTTTCTCTAATTTTCGTGCAAATGATCACCACATTTTTGTCCATTTTCTGGGTCATCCACAATATCACCATATTCACCATTTATATCAGTATCATACACTAGAGGGTCTTCCAAATTTATTAAATAACACTTTTTATTTCCTTGTCTCAATGGCAGACCAATGGTCTCATAAACAAAATGCCCAGGATCATACAATAAATGTTTGGCAGTTCTGTCATACTTAGTGGGCCCTTCAAAAATGGTCTTTATAGAATCATAATTGTGATCATGCCCTTCAGGATCATCCCACCTCCTTTGGTAGTCATCATTATGAATTGGTCATCTGTGACGGAACATTACATGCGATCCACCTTTATTTCACCTCCAAAGTGAGCCCATATCTAGGTGTGTATCATGATTGCTAAGGCATTTTTCTTTTGGATCTGCAGTAGTAACACTATCATATTTAATTTTATCATCTTCGTAGTAATGAGGATCTTCATTGAAGGATAGGAATAAAGGGCCTCTCCTTGAATTGAACAAGAAGAAATCACTAAGACTACCTATTGTGGGTACAAGTTCTCCATCAGAATCATAAATGTGAATTACCTCCAACTTTGGCCTCTCCTCATTGATTTCACCATCTTCAATCATATAGTCATCCATGCTAGAAACTCCCACATCCTCTTGGCTATCACGATGGTTTGTTGGGACAAAACATGTCTCACATTAAGCATGATAGTCATTATCATCATGTTCTTTAACAACAATCGAGTCTTGCAGTTGACTGGAAGTGAGCCTAGGTTCTTTACAATCAAGAGAAATAGTCATGTCTTCTTTGTGAGCAGGGGTGGTCTTTCCAAATTCTTAGCATAGTTTCTCCTCTAGATCAGTTGATTCTTCATCATTTCCACCACAAGGTTGTTCATTGAGTCCTAGAAGCTTGGGTAATACTTTGTAATGTCGAGATGCACTATTGTTTTAAATTGGTTCTCCCTCATGAAGTAAAATAGCCATAAAATCCTTCAGTGACATAGATGTGCCTTCAATACCTTGGAACATTTCCATAAGTTGTTGCAATATCTTTCTTTACTATATAGTCAATGGGCAGAGTGCAAAACCACCAAGTTTCATCCCCTCAAAGGTTCATACAAGAAATCTAACGACTACATCCTCGTTTTGAACCCCTATGAGGGAGTAAGCATCAAGAAAGGCTTGGATTTAGTCCTCTACGAACACAAATCCATCACTTATAAACTTGGGAACCCAAACTGGGCCATCAGTAGTCATTGGACTTGGATTAGCCTAATATCCATAGAATCAAAGAGGAAACTAACCTTGGGAATTTTTTTCTCAAATGGAGCAAAGAATCCAAAACAAGAATCTCTACTTGTGGATTGATCAAATATGTGCTCCTTGCTCTGGTTGAGCCAAAAGGGTTCTTTTGCTTGGATGAGCCATGGATTCATAGGTTTAAAATAACCTATTTTCCTAGGATAGTTGCATAATTCCCAACAATGGTTTGAGAATTGGATTGTAAGAGATTCCCTTGTCACATCATGGCCTTCAACGTGGATATCGATTTGTAATATGCAAGCCCATCTATTGCTAGTTGCAAATTCATCTAGAGACATATATGAAAATTTATTCAAAGCAAATTTCAATTGCAACTTATGTGAATGTATTTTTATGTACTTTTATACTTATGAAAATATGGATGATTTTGATATTTCATCTTGTTCGAATGATGTGAATTTTGTTATTATTTATTTTTATGGTTTACATGTGCAAATATGATTTATTATCTCTTAGATCTATGATCTTGTTTATTGTGGTGATCTATGTTTAATTTCTTATTGAATGAACTTCATTGCACTTTCTCTTAATGTTTAAAGCTGACTATACCTATTTATATCTGCATCTTTCATATTTATAACTCTGGCATGCTACCCTTGACATTGACTAATATGTCCTGAAGATGAATCCAGGTAAAGGATTCAAAACGTCGATACAAATGAATTTCACTGTGGACAATCCAGAAAACAATTTTGAAAACTCACACCACATGAACCTTAAAACAACATATTTTTTGTTCTTTATTTTAATGGATCTTACCACTTTGCTAAAATATTGATGAAGAGCCTTTGAGGATTGAATATAAGAGATGAGTAGTGTGGATTGAGGCCACTCGGTACCACATCTTGAGGAGCTGGGTCTCGGTATGTAATAGAGTTGGATTAGAGCATATAAGAGATTCACATGAAAGTTAGATAATGCAAAGGATACAAAAGCGCCTTGTTTCCTTCATGGTGCAAAGGAGCATATAAGAGCTTCACATCAATGTTTGATAGTGCAAATGAGAAATAAGTGCCTTGTTTCCTTGATCGTGAAAAGGAGACAAAAGTGTCTTGTTTCCTTGATGGTGGAAAGGAGAGAACTGAGTACGTGACCATACTATGGCATGAATTATAGGAAATCAATATTTTCATAACTTAACTGCATAAACACATGTGCAACAAGAAGGAATGTCCTCTTTCACTCATTAAAAACATTTCTTTCACATAGAGGTGGCTAACTAGCCAATTTTTTGTCATTGGGACATTGGAATTTAGATCTAGATACTATAAATATGTTGGCATGTAATGAAAAAAGTGACCTTTAATAGCTCAATTGCCACAAGGACACAAACACATGCAAAATTTTGACTGCAAATTCATCAACTTGGAGTACATAGAAAGCAACACAAATTGATTTTCCAAACACCATATCTGAACCACAATTGAATTACAAAAATGGCAATTAAAATGAAATTTGGCTCAACCACCCCAACATGCCCTTTCAACATGGTATCCTCCACATTCTTGTCCTAGTATTTCACAAAGGCTCAAGCCATATAACATTGCTTGGTGTATTAATTGCACACAAAAGGGAAAGGCCCAAGCCACATGGCACTGAGTATTCATTTTATTTACCCTCTAAAAGGGAAAAGGCCCAATCCACCAATGTAAGGCCCTCTTATAGGATGATTGTAGTTTATGTTCAGTTTTTTCATATGTGCATGGAAATTTATTAGAATTGAGACCTTATATTATTTACTCCAACAAAATCAAGTGAAAAGTGGCCATGGAACTCAATCACCTATTATTATAATAAGACATTGAGGAAAAGTGTCTTGTATAGTCATTAGAGTACCATCACATGATGGTAGAGTGAAACAAAAATGAAATCAAAAGTGTGATAGAAAATGTAGAAATATGGTTGGCATTGAGATAAGGCACAATGTCATTTCCAAGGGGTAGGTATTGATAAACAAGATCAAGGAAACTAGAAAATCCCACATCCTCTTGGTTGTCATGGTGGTCTATTGGGACAAAAGATGTCTCACTTTCAACATGATTGTCATTATCATCTTGTTATTTAACAACAACTAATTCAGGAAGTTGAATGGAAGTGAGCGTAGGTTCTTTACAATCAATATTAGTAGACATGTCTCCTTTGTGAGCATGGGTGCTCTTTCTAAATTATGAGCATAGTTTATCCTCTAGATCAGTTGATTCGTCATCATTGTCACCACAATATTATTCCTTTGGGAGAAGAGAGACATCACTTTGTGATTCATCTTCAATGATGGAAACATTACTGCCCTTTTCTAATTATTTTGGGATAGTAGAACCTTCTCCTTTATGATCGCATTTATGACTCATCATTGCCAGTGTCAATAAATCATTTAGGCTTCATATGCAGTGTATAGTATGCTATAAATAATCCTCCAAATATGAAACCCCTAGTGTTGAGAGATGAGAATAGACTGTCATATCAATGATCCTACAGGCCTTTCATCAAACATATATATATATATATATATATATATATATATATATATATATATATATATATATATATATATATATATATATATATATNTCATCGGACCATCGACAAACCAATTCGTCGATGGTTCAACTAACATGGTTTTTTCCTCCTTGAAAAAAAACGTTGGACATAGAGCCTTATCATCGGTAAATCATTGATCTTTCAATGGAAACATGATGATCTATTGTGGAAGATACGTTGAAGGTTTTCCATTGATTCATCGCTAGACCGACGTCCTGGAGACGAAGTACCATGAAAAATTCATCGCTAATTAGTCTCTCATATGATGGTCAAACATCAATCTTTCGACGTACTAGCGACGACCACATGATGTGATTGTGAAAAACTATTAAGGAAAATTCATCGACAATTGGTCACTCTTACGATGGAAACTCGTCGATCATCTAACAACAACATGATGAATTTGGGATGAATTGATTGGGGCACATTAGTTGTTAGGATATTTAGACACTTAGGAGTTAGTTAAGATCTACTTGGTCTAATATGTCGTTTGGTAAAAGTGTGTTTCTTAGTGTGTTTCTTTAGTATACATTAGTATGCATTTGTAGTTAGGAAATCCAACAGTCACGATATGTTCCCGACATAGAGTGATCTGACGGTTCATACTCTCCTCGATCTTAATGACCATTGATCCATGGCTTAACACCCGATTGGTCCATGATCTCTATTTAAAGAGCATGGAGGGTCATTTTCCGATGATCAATTATGAGAAACTTTATTGTAAAATCTCTCTGTAATCTTTTTCTTTTGCATTAATAAACTACTCCAAGTGGTCGTGTTGATTGGGGTCGTGGATGTTTCCCCAAAGGGGTTTTACCATGTGAAAAAATCGGTGTGTTGATCTTTGATCTGGTTATGTGAGTGGTTACTGAAGGTGTTCGTCCTCTATTGGAATACCTGTGTTTTCGAACATGGTATCAGAGACTGTTTGAAGAACCGCTCCTGTTGTACATCGAGATCGTGAAGCCGAGTTGCCTCATCTCCATATTCTGTCATTTACGTACATTTCTAGGCTGATAGGACTCTTCCATTGCGTCTGGATCACTCGTTTCACTCGAAAAGGTTTTTGTTTTCCCAAGATACGACCATTACAGTCATATCCAGAGGTATAAAGTTTGAATTCACATTTTTAAATTTTTTTGCAGAGAAGTATTTTGGTTTTATTTCGGTTTTGTATTTTTTATTTCTGGGTTTCTACTCTTTTATATCTGCGTATGATCTGCGCCCCACGCTCTGTGTGATCTYAGCAAATCAGAAACATATAGGAAAAGGTGCATCTTTCGGGTAAGCTAACCGAGATCTAACCCTTGTTGTCATCGAGAAGCGAAATTTTTTTCTTGTGTGAAAAGAGTTTTTTTTAGCACACTCTCCAAGGCCGTATTCAACAACAACAACAACAACAACACCCACAATCCTCCTACTGAACATTACAATATGTTTTGCTAGACCATTTGGTTAAAACTTGCCTTATTAAGTAAGAGGTCTTGAGTTCAAGTCTCTCTTTTGTTACTTTTTTGAAAAAGTTCATGCTAAAATTGTAAAGTGTATTTCACTTCAAGTATAAAAGTGAATCACTATAAGTAGCTTTAATATTT
>JASDQU010739324.1:66675-84424 GCA_032191745.1 Picea mariana | reverse complement strand
TTTTCTTTTATAAAGTAACTTCATTGTAAAAGTGATCCCCACTTCTCTTTATAAAAGTGGGTCACTTCATAAAACAACTTACACTATCACGTGGTCAGTTGGTTACTGTTTATGTCATTTTTTAAAAGGGCATAACTCTCACATCAGAAGTCTGTTTTCAGTGCCATTTTTTTTAAAACCACATAACTTTTCAAGATCTTTCCATCCATATCATCAGTTTTAGTTTTTAAATCCACATTATCTACATATTTAATATGGCTTCTACAAGTAATGTCTTGCTTAGCAACAACAACTACTTCCAATGGAAATCTCATATGGAATATTTATTAAGAAGTAAAGGCTTGTACCGGACTACCTTAGAAAAGGAGAAATCACCCACTGATGATGATATGAAAGTCAAATGGGATAATAGGAATGACAAAGCACGAGGACTAATCAGAATGTCCATCTCTCCTGATTTAAGGTACCACCTTCAAGAAATTGATGACCCCGAAGAAGCTTGGGTCAAGATTGAATTTGTGTTTGGTAAACTCAATATTATTCGAGCACAACAGTTAGAAAATCAAATACTAACCTTGAGTCCAAGTGATTTTTCTTGCCTTGGAGACTATTTATCTAAGTTTAAAACACTCAAAATTTTATGTGAAGAATGTAAGATAAAAATGGAGTAAGAGCATTGTATCTATCTTATTCTTTCTAAGCTAGGTAGTGCATATTCTATGTTTGTATCTACCTTTTATGCCATGACAGAGGTTCTAGGGAAAGCTTATGAAAAACCCACTCTTGAGTCCTTTTGTGTTGCTTTGATTAGAGAGGAAGATAAGCTTATACAACTTGGAGTGATCAGCACTGTGGGTACCTCTAACAAAGCCTTAGTTTCCCAACAGAAAGATAAACCAAAGTATCTCAAGAAGCAACATCCTCGCTACAACAACAATCAATATAAGGGTCCCAAACCCACTCAGACAACTTCAGCTCCTAATGGTGACAAAGGAGAAAAATATAAAAATAAGAAGACTTATAGACATTGCAACTTTTATGATAAAGATGGTCATGATGAGTCCAAATGTTTTAAGAAGATGGAAGCTTTAGAAGCAATGATGAAGAAGCACAACATCAGTATTGATTCTACTTCTTCTTCTTCTTCTCATGGACATGTTATTTCCGCTTCTGGTTTTTCCTTCAACACAAATTCCACTTCTTCCTCTAATGAGTGGCTTATTGATTCATGAGCATATTATCATATGGCTAAGGATAAAGCCATATTTTCTGGTCTAAATGAATGTAACACAAATAAAATATTTGTTGGTGATGATAGATCTCTTAGTGTTGTAGGATTTGGAACAATTCAAGTAGATAATGGTCATTTCAATGATGTATTATGTGTTCCAAGTCTTTCTTGTAACCTTCTATCAGTATATCAAATCACTCATTCAGGTGAAGGTAAAACCGTAGAGTTTTCACCTCACCAAGTTGTAATCAAGGATCTAAAAGATACTGAGCATGTTCTTGCAACTATAATTGTTGATGATATTACTAGGTTGTACAAGTTTGACAACTTTGGGTCATCAAATTTTTCATCAGTTTTTGTTGCTCATAGCGATGACTTGAGCAAACTTTGGCATGAGTGGTTTGGTCATCTAAACTATCGCTCATTGCAACAACTATGTAATCAATAGATGGTGACTATTCTTCCTCTTGTTTCATGCAGAGATGGTGTTTGTGTCGGTTGTGTTCTTGACAAACATCATTGAGACAGTTTTGACAAACGTGCCTCTTGGCACGCCTTGGGCCCTTTATAGCTTGTTCACAGTGATTCGTGTGGTCCATTTTCTTCTCCTTCTTTTTCTAGGTGCAAGTATTTCTTAACTTTCATTGATGATTTTTCCAAACGCACTTTTGTTTACTTCTTAAAACTTAAGAGCGAAGTTTTTGACAAGTTTCTGGCCTACAAGGCCCTTGTAGAAAAGAAATCTGGACATCAAATTCAAAAGTTAAGAACAAATAATGGATGTGAATATGTGAACAATAATTTTACAAGTTACTGCACTACACAGGGCATCCAAATGCAACACACTGTTCCATATACACCACAACAAAATAGTGTTGCTGAGAGAAAGAACCACACATTAAAAGAAATGGCTAATTGTATGATCCAATCTAAGGGATTAAGTCTAAAGTATTGGGCGAAAACAATCAACTGTGAAAATTACATTGTCAATCACACTCCCACAAAGGCTCTTAAAATATAACACTGAAAGAAGCTTGGGCTAAAATTAAACCAGATGTAAGTCACTTCCATGTATTTGGCAGTATAGCATTGGCTCACATTCCTGATGAGAAAAGGAAAGCATTGCAGCCTAAAAGTGAGAAGTGTATATTTTTTGGTTATTTTGAAGATGTCAAAGTTTATATACTTCTTCAACCACATTGTAATGAAATTATTCTTAGAAGAGATGTTAAATTTGATGAAAATCTCTTGGCCTGTGAGCCTAATTCGGTGGTTGTGCCTTCTTCGGCCTGCGAGCCATCTTCGACATTTGTGCCTTCTTCTATTCCTATTCTAGTTTCTTCTTCAGATGATGACAGTGAGGATGAAAATCCATCTCCGCCCACTGATATTTCTCCGGATGAGTCCTTTGAACTTGAGCAAGCACCAGTTCCACCGCTTCCTAGATGGGTCCGTTCAACATGAGAAGCGACTGGTGATCTTGTCAGTGATCCTTCAAAACAACGTTGAACATGTTCACAATTCCAATGAGCCTCTTCTCTTTTGAATCAAGTTTCAGAGACTCATGATCCAGAGACATTTGCAGAAGCTTCAGGTCATCCAGATTGGGATACAGAAATGAATGAAGAGTGTCATTCTTTAATGAAAAACGATACTTGGGATCTTGTACCTCTTCCAAAAGGAAGAAAACTTGTCATATGTAAATGGGTCTACAAAAATAAGTATGCATCAGATGGAAGTGTTGAAAGACACAAAGCTTGATTAGTTGCCAAAGGATTCTCCCAAGTTGAAGGAATTGACTATAATGAAACCTTTGCTCTTGTAGCCAAAATGAATTCCATCCGCCTTGTTCTTGCCCTTGCTGCCTCACATAAATTGGAGGTCCATCAGATGGATGTTAAATCTGCCTTCTTGCATGGTGATTTGAAAGAAGAAATCTACATGGAACAACCTCCTGGATATGTCCAGAATGACTCTATCATTGTTTGTCACCTTAATAAATCTCTTTATGGTCTTAAGCAAACTCCTCGAGCTTGGTATGCCAAAATGGACATCTTTCTTATTGACACCAGATTCTCTAGATTCCATTCTAATCCTAATGTTTATACCAAGAAAGTAGGAATCCATCTCATAATCCTTGTCCTTTATGCTGATGACCTTATCCTTACTGGTAGTGACTCAAAACTTTTAAACCATGTGAAAAACATCCTTAAGAAGAAATTTGAAATGACACACTTAGGTTTTTTGCACTATTTCCTTGGCCTCCAAGTTTTACAAACCAATGAAGGAAATTTTATTTCCTAGTCTAAGTATGCTTGTGACCTTCTTCGTCTCTTTCAAATGGACCATTGTAAACCAAGCCCTTCTCCCTTCCAGTCTGAAGTCAATCTTACTACCACCTGTACTTCTCCTGAAGTTGATGCCACCCTATACCATCAGTTAGTTGGTAGCCTCTTATACTTAACTCATACCCATCCTGATCTTTCCTTTCCTGTTGGTCTTGTTGCCCGGTATATGCAAACGCCCCATGAAAGCCATTGGAAAGCAGCTAAAAGGATACTTCACTATGTTTGTGGTACATTTTAGTTAGGGATACATTACAGTTCAGGGAGGACTCCTTTATTGGTTGGTTTCACTGATTTAGATTGGGCCTACGACCCTGATGATCGGAAGTCTACTGCAGGTTATGTTTTCAGCCTTGGTTCAGGACCTGTCACTTGGGCCTGTAAGAAACAATAGGATATTGCACTTTCTTCAACAAAAGCATAGTACCGAGCAACGGTAAATGAAATTCAGGAAGCCTTGTGGCTTTGACAGATCCTTTCAGAGTTTGGATTCGAGCACCAACATCTGACCAGCCTTTGGTGCGACAATCAGAGTGCCATCAAGCTCGCCAAAGACCTAGTTCAACATCAGTGCAGCAAGCCATCGAGCTACACATGCACTTCATCAGAAATCTCATTCATGATCAAGTTATTGAAGTGCTCTTTTTCCCTATAGAAGATCAATTTGTAGACATTTTCACAAAGTCTCTAACAGAAGCGAAGTTTTCCAAACTTTGATCTATGTTAGGAGTTCAAGAAGTTGTCATTAAGGGGGGATAGGTTCTAATGCCTCCTTCCTTCTCCTATTTGTGTCAACATTGTAAATCCTTCAATCCTATCCCAAGTTGTTCTTAAGGGGGGATGTTAGGATATTTAGACACTTAGGAGTTAGTTAAGATCTACTTGGTCTAATATGTCATTAGATAAAAGTGTGTTTCTTAGTGTGTTTCTTTAGTATGCATTTGTAGTTAGGAAATACGATGGTCACAATATCTTCCCAACATATAGTGATCTGATGGTTCATACTCTCCTTGATATTAACGGCCATTGATCTGTGGCTTAAAACCCAATTGGTCCATGATCTTTATTTAAAGAGCATGGAGGGTCATTTTCCGATGATCGATTGTGAGAAACTCTATTGTAAAATCTCTATGTAATATTTTTCTTTTGCATTAATAAATTGCTCCAAGTGGCCACATTGGCTGGGGCCGTGGATGTTTCCCCGTAGAGGTTTTACCACGTGAAAACATCGGTGTGTTGATCTTTGATCTAGTTATGTGAGTGGTTACTAAAGGTGTTTGTCCCATGTTGGAATACCTGTGTTGTCGAACATTAGTCTCTCTTAAGAAGAATCAGTTCGTCAGTATTGTGATGCACTCTTGAATGTCATAATTGCGACGAACGTGATGTAATGAAAAAATGATTGTTTCCTTCATTGTACTTGTGATTTTCTGGTGACGAAAATGCATCGGTAAATCGTCCGAAAATGGACCCAATGTACTAGTGCCCAATATTTAGAGCACGAAAAGATTTTCCTCATTTAGATGATTTTCCATATTTCCAACTCATGACCATAGTGAACATCCCCATATTTGGAATATCTAAGCCAAATCAGTCACTTGGAAGTCAAAATGACCCCTCCATAGCAACCATTTTGAGTGCAATTCTGACTTGAATTTGCTTAGAAATTTGGGGATTTCACTCATATTTTGTTTTCTTCCCCAAATTCGACATAATTCAAATGTTAAGATGATGAATTTACCAACTTCATGTTGATCTCCAGCCCATACAAGTATGATTTTGAACCAAAATCTCTGATGCCAATTTGTAACATTCCCCATTTTAATCAAGGAGCATTGCTTGCGGAAAATACACATAAATTCAAAAAAAATCTAATAATTGAATTTGTGTAGATTATCGACGATGCATTATACACATATTTAACCATTGCAGATACCAATTATTCAAATGTAGCTACATCATCCTAAAATTGACATGAATGACGTGTCCTCACTGAGATAATCCACGTGTGCAACCAACTTTGTACCGCACACAATGACTAGTTCCTATGGTGCTCGATCGAAATCTCGTTAACGTTATTAGTCAAATTGACTAACATATACATTTAAATTTGGAATTATGAACAACATGACATTCAATCTATGGTAATTGTTCATACTAGTTAAAATGTAAATGTAACTAATAAATCCATCACACCTACTTATAATTCATTCACATACGTAGAGTAAACACACAACAGTTAAACTCATAAAATAAATCAGAAAATAGATAAACACTTATCTTTTTAAAACATTTGTGCAACCACCTGCATGGGAAGGACGTTCCACCCAACCATAGACTTATTGTTCCAAATCTCAATAGGAAGTCACCCCCGAGCTGGGGCGAGGAATCCACAAAAGAAGAGTGTCTCTCACAGTCCACTCAGAACTTAATATCCCACATCCCACTAGCATTCTCCTATAGTTATCTTGAATTTCCTCCATCTCTCTTCCTCTTGACCTACCTAAGCTAAGGAATGTACCCCTTCAATGATGTCGCTCCATTGGGCATCCAATTCATTTATCAAGGTCTATGTGGCACAAGTAACCATGAATCTCTCTACTGGGAAATCAAGGGAACTCATTGCTAGCAAAACTACCAACAAAAATTATCAAACACTTCTTGTTACAGTGCAACTCCCACATGAGTTCACTCATCAGACTTGGCAACCTGGCTCTTAAGTATTTAGCTCCAAAACGCTTCAAAAACACTCCAGAGTTTTTTTTGCCCCTTGCTAAGCAGTTCATGTAAAAACTAAATGTGAAAAAAATTCTTATTCTGACCATATGAATTTCCTCTATTTTCCCAAGCCAATTGACTATTCACTTTGCCTAATGTTGATTGTATTTCAGACTCATTCTTCCCAATTAGTATGAGATGTGGCTCTCACACCCACCCTCTTACATGAGTTTAATGATTTTTCTCTCATATAATCAAACACAAAAATTAGAAGTTATCCCCAATAATAATAGAATTACATTCTCTAATTTAAGTTTCCACTTTTTGCATATTGAAATTGCTTAACCAAATTTAGATTAAAAAACATGGTCATAACAATAAAATAATTTTTTCTTAAAAATTATTAGAAAAATGTCTTATTAAAATTTATTTAGATTAATTTATTATATAAATTCATTTTTTTTAAGATTAATTTATTATATAAATTCATTTTTCTTCTTTAACATACATAAAGATGTTAACATACATAAAGATGTGAACATATTTGCTATTGATCTAATAAATAGAATTATATATCTTGATACTGCCCCATCTTTAGTTTAAATTCAATTTACAATAATATTTATTTAATAATAATAATGATAAAAAAATAATTATAAATAAAATCTTGAATTTTTTAATAACTAACTTTAATTCAAGTAAGAATTACATTCTCTAATTTCATTTCGTATACAGTTGGAAAGCCACTTTTTGCATAGTGGATTAATGACTCCCTTAACCCAAAAACTTGCACTTTATTGTTGTGCTCATATAATTTTAATGACCCTAAACGATTCTTTGCTATGCAAGAAACTAATGTACATAACCTCATATACTCATCCCTATTACATTCCACTTCAACTCGACAAATCGGTCTCTCCCTATGGTCGCGTACTCTTCCCAGACCTACACCTACACCTACGACTCCTGGGATGTTGGGAAAAAATGCGCTTCTGATGTCAAAAGGGCCACAATTAAAGCTTTGTACTGGTTCATTCGAGTTGTAAGAATAAGGCGCCAAAGTTGCACCTTCTCTGTTGAATTTTGCACCTCCGGCTATTGGTACACATATGTCACCCCTCACAACCCTGAACTGTATATCGTTGGATGGCTGTAAGTTCTCCACCCATTGTCCCAGAGAATACACCTCCCTCCTCACTGAGTAAGGTAGTTTGTCGCATATCAAATGCATTGCTGCGCAGAACAGCATGTCGATCTTCGCATAAAGCCAAACCCTAACTGGTGTGCTGAACTCCAGAACTGCCGACGTGAAGCTAAACGATAAAGGAATAAACCAATGCAATTTCTTCATCTGGAGGAACCATCCCACCAAATTTAAAAACTTTAGTAGCTTCTCCTCCGAGACTGACAAGTTTACAGGCAGTAAAATATTACTTTTTGAAACGGTGAAAAACTTGTTGTCAAGTATCAGAGAATCATCCATGTTTGTAAAATCCAGAGCCAAAAATAAATATTTTTCCACATGTACGCATCTTGCACACTATACAACATGCATATATGCATGATGCTCCACTACAGCCCGTGCACATCGGGATTTGTGCTAGAAAATGAAAATTAATGTTGGGTTTCCATGTCACAATAGGAGATCTATGATCCTTGGCCTTCCATATACTGGAAACATTCTGACTCGGCCCTTCAGTTCCATTTTGAGGGTTATAAATGGGCCAATTCCGAGCTATGGAAAGAGGAGAAAGAATTCAACTTTGAGAGCAAAGTTACTTTGAAGGAATTATTTACTTCATATTGAGTCTGCATCCCTTTGTCCTTTAACTCTGAACACAGTGTTCAACCCCCAAGCTCTTCCCTTATTGATTGAGAACCTCATTGTTTCTCTCTTACGAGCTTCCCTTTGGTGGAGGATTGAAATGGTGGAGGCCTAGCTAGAAGGAACTTAGTTTCTCGATTCTGAACCATACCGACACAGAAGTCTGTAACATGTTCACTTCTGCTGATCATATATTAATAGAAATACTATTTTCCCGTCAATTGATATCTTGCAAATATTTAAATTATTATTCCATGGGCATATTTGTCTTGTTTATTAATGGATTATGCTATTGAATGTGGTAACATTATATAATATCACCATATGTTTGCTTTGCTTGGTTGTTTAGGACTAGTTGCAGGTATATTGCTTTGGGTCAAGTGCTCAATGGTGAACTTCATCGAACGTCTGGACGAGGTAGGCCTTTTATTTTGTCTCGCTAGCATTTTTGTTTTCATAGCATACTTGAGAAGAGAGTTTATTTCTGCAGTCATTTCCATCTGTTGTGGTTTACCCTAGCCATAGAGAGATTTTCCTCGTAACAATGTTTGAAAGATCTAGTGATATTTATTCAAAACTAATTATGAATCATGGTGAATTTCCCATGGAATGTTATCTATAACTTAGATGGCATTAAATTGGACAATATGACTTGGATAACATTAAATTGGACAATAATGTGACAATAACCTTTTTTGAGAGTTGTCCCATATGTAAGAGTCTATAACCCACATTATAAAGTGAAAGAGAAGTATAATCCACATTCTAAAGTAAAAGAGAAGCATAATCCACATTATTAACTTCAAGAGAGAATGTAAACAACATCACATCATTGTTGGATTCTATAAACCCCATTATAAAGTGAAAGAGAAACATAACCCACATTATTAACTTCAAGACAGAATATAAGCACACTCTAAACATCAAATCATGCTTATGAAAACCGATTCCCAAGATTTTGAAGTGTTGAAAGCTTATGAAAATCGATTCCCAAGATTCCATGCCTGACACAAATAATTGTACGTTGATGTTTTTAAAATGAAGAATCCTGATTCCCATGGCATTGATAATTGATGTTTTCGAAGTGAAGAATCCCATGGCATTGATAACAATACAAAAGTTCATGAATCAGAAGAAAATGCTTTATGTTTTCCCAATGTGGTTAGCTTTAAATATGGACATCGTCGGTAGATGGAAAGAAAAAGAATAAGACGCCGACAAAATGAAAAATGAAGAACTAAGAATAAGAAGTGATGAATAATAAGCAATGGAAGATATCTGTAAAAACAAAATGCCTTGGTAAAGGATTAGCTATAAGAAGAATGAGTAAATGGATTAGTGGATTCTCTGGGCTATCCATCGTTCATCGTTTAAGTATGTCAATGGAAGAAGTACAGTCCATTCTGAACAATGTTTTGATGGCCTTGCAACTATGCCTTGGGGTATGGCAGATCATGAAGCTAACGATGTAATGTCTTGGTTGCTACGACCATTGTGCCCGATGCCCTAATGCAACATCTCAAAGACAGTGTGTTCAAGAGTGGCATGTATTGCGCGATCACTACAGAAAAGAATAAATCTGAATTCCATAACCAAAAAATATTGCCTTGATTTATCAAACAAGCATGATTCTACCCATAATATAATACAAAAATAAGGAGTGTCTGCTAAAGGCCGCCCGCTCAAAAATTATAACTAGTATAAGAGACCCCATAAGGACATCATAAATAACATAATTGTAACATAATTGTCACGAGAGGAGAAATCTGAGAACCCTGAATCAAGAAACTGGTGTAGTCAAATGAATCAAACTGTGGACCAAAAAGTAGAATGTCAATACTGAAAAAAAACTGATCAGGCAACTAGACGGATATAGATATAAAGAGCAGCTCGGAAGCTCCTGCAACTCTATAAATGTTCGGTGGAAAAAATCAGAGCGGGAAATTGCCCAAACCTCTTTTATGTGCCACTGCCCAAAAACCAACAACAACCCTACTTTAGAAAGTGTTTCCACTGCTATATTCCATTTCCTATAAACATGTTGCACAAAGAAACTATCAAAAGAGCCCAGGATCATGAAAATATCTTCAAGGATAGGACGTAATCTGATGTTATGGCATTGCTGAGATTTATTAACCCAATTTATAACAGTCATCTAGTCACCAAAAATCTGAATTGATTTAATGCCTTTTTCCCACAAAGCTGATAAGGAGTTTTAGAGCCATCAATTCAACATAGTTGTTTGATCTCTGTCCCAAGCCCATTTTGAGGTTGAAAGAATGTGAATCTGTTAGGTGAATAACAACCCCACCTCCACCTCTGGCTCCATCATCTTGTGAGGCTCCGTCACAAAAGGCCCACAGTCTATCACGGTCCACCACTTCCTCTAATACCTGTTTGTCCTTTCCCTTTAGGGAAATGAGAGAGGATACTTACACCTTACACCTTGGGCTGCAATGTGAGTGGGGATGGAGGTACGATCTTGAAAAACAACAATGTTCCTAGCGAGACAAGCACCCCAATTTGGCCTAGGATTCTTGAACTTTCAGTCCATATTTGTTTGACAAAGGAGCACCCTAAAAATAAGCAGGAAACTGATTCATCATCAGCCCTACACAAAGTACACCAGGCTGGTCCTTCCAATTTCATGAGTTTCATCCTATCCAAGGTTGGAGTTTTATTTTTAATAACACATCACATAAAAATGTGTGCTTTTAAAGGGCATTTTATTTTCCATACCCCCTTCCACCACCAAAAGGGTTCATGTTGTAGGAGGTCCATGTTAATTTGAGCATATCTTGTTTTTGGGGTGTAGACTCCATGAGGATTGTGTTTCCAAACTAACTCGTCCTCCCTATTTGAAATTATGATATGCCTCAATTTGAGGGATTTGGTGTAAGGAGCCCAACCTCGTGATAAATGCCCAGGAAATCCTATTTGCGTAGCAGTCTTCCATCCATGTTCCCAAATAATAGTTTTGGCAAGATCATTGGCCTAATCAAGATGAAAAAGGCTTGTCCTGTGCAAATGTATGATTTCTAGGGGAAGAAGTGGTCGTGACCACTACCTAGCCAAGGATCAGAGTCAATTCTGACTCTAGTACCATTACTGACATGCCATGCAAGTCCCTCTCCGATCACCTGAAAAGCATTAATAAGGGATTTCCAAATGATGGAACAATGTTTGGCCTCCTTAGATGGATTTCTGATCCATTCTTCAATCGAATCTGGGCTAATGTATTTTTGTGAAACAACTTTTTTCCAAAGGATTTCGTTGGTGATGAGTCTTGAGTTGGCTTTCAATGCTAAGGCCTTTGAGAACAGGTGGATATTTTTTAACCCCCATCCTCCCAGCAATTTTGGGGCAGCTAGGGTGTCCCATCGAACCCAGGGAAGGAAAAAAGGGTCATTTGATCCTACCCAAAGAAAGTTGGAACATATACGACATACAGTTTCCAGAGTGCATTTAGGAATCCAAGCCAAAGACATCCAATAAACTGGAATTGCTTCCAAGACTGATTTAACCAGGATCAATCTACTTGCTCGAGACAACCATCGAAAGCTCCATGCTTTCAGTCTCTTCTCCAACTTTTCAATTAGCCAAAACCAATCCACATTTTGATACTTCTTTGGTTTTAGATGAAAACCAGGGTATTTTAAGTCATCATCAAAAGGTGGAGGGTCATAGGGAAAATCTCATGATAGCACCAAGTCTCCATTTCCTCCATAAGGTGAGCAGAGAGGGTGGATTTTTGTGTGTTGATCTGCATTCTAGTTTCCCTACCAAACAGATCCAATAATGATTTCATTTTTTCTCCATCTCCCCTCAATCCATTGTAGAAAATGAGAACATTGTCCACAAACAAAAGGTGAGAAATCCATAAAGTAGGGGAAATCAAGATACCATGAAATTCCCCCTCGACCTTTGGCCTCATTGATTTCCCTAGTTAGACCCTCTACCACTAACATAAAGACGAGTTGTGATAGAGGACATCCTTGTCGTAGTCCCTGATCCTCCTTAAATAAAGATGAGGCAAAGCCATTTACAAGGACCGCAAACAAAATTGTTGAGAAACAATTCATAATTCAGTTGATAAAGGGGAGTTCAAACCCCAAATGAGTAAGAAACATCCGAATGTAAGCCGACTCTATCATATGCTTTGGATAAGTCAATATTGAGTACTACTCCTTTCAAATTTCTTGATTTCATACTATGTAACACTCCTTGTGMCACTCCAATGGCTTCATGAATCTATCGTCCTTCCTAGAAACCAAACTGCTCCGATGACACAGTTTTTGAAAGTATGGCCTTAATTCTTCTGCTAATAACTTTTGAGATCACTTTTTAAATACAATTGCACAAAAAGATAGGCCTGAAATCATCAAKATTTTGTGGATCATCCTTTTTGGGAATGAGGGATATAAAAKTGGCATTTAAAGKCTCATGGATATGTCCATTTAAACGTGATTCCTCCACCACTTTGAGGATATCCTTTCCAATGATATCGAATATCCCCACGAAGAAGTCAATGGACCAGCCTTCCAATCTTGGACTTTTGTCTTTTTGAAAACTATGGAGAACTTCCTTGAGTTCCTCCTTCCTTACCTCTTCCATAAGATCCCTATTATCCATCAATTGTGACCCTTCCATTGGCCTTGAAGAGGTTTTAGAAATGTTCAATCCCCAGCGGCGCCATGCCCTCAAAAGATTGAACGAATCTGCCACGGGCGTCCTTTAGGCTCCAGATAGTATTTGCCATTTTTCTCCCCTTTGCGTAGGCCTAAAATTTTTTTGTATTCTCATCCCCACTATGTAGCCTCCATTCATTCTCTCTAGCTTCCAAAAGTTGCCTCCTCTTTTTTTCCAAGCCTATAAGCTCTACTTTTGACTAAGTTGAAGCGTAACCACCTCCCTCCAATTCATAGATGGAAAGAAGAGTTGCCTCCATATCAAGGAGTTCCTCAACTTCTCTCTGTTTCTTTGCACAGGTCCATTCTATCGTGACCTTTTTCATATTTCTAATATTTTTTGCGAACTAAATGGTTGTGCAGGCATCCTTGTCTAGGGTGATCTAGTGCTCCATTACCAAGGATATAAAGCCTTCTTCTTTTAGCCAGTCTGAGTTAAATTTGAATGGTCTAGCAAGCTTTCTTGATCTACCCGCAATCTCCAGAAAAATTGGAAAATGATATGATTATCCACCTGAACCAATCCATTGCCTGAAGTAAAGAGGAGATTCCATTAACTTCTTTGATGTCATAAAACAATCAATTATTTTGGCAATATAACCTTCCCCTACCCTCTTATTCCTCCAAGTGGGGCTGACCATGATGGGGGATATGTCAATTAGGCCAAGTTCACTCAATTTGTAGGAGAAATAATATGTAAGTGAGTCTGGATGAGTCTGTTGGCCCCATGATTAAGCCACGCTTAGAGAAAAGTTTAGGTCCCCTCCAATAATTAGATCTTCACGTTTCATGAAGGATTTTTTAAAGAGGTTTTTCTAGAAGGGGATATGGTCTTGTGTCGGCCCATATACGTTCAGAACCATAAAGGTGTGTCCCAGGGCCTCCACATTGACCTTGAAATCAATGCCAGTGTCAAAACCCCAAGAGTTTAAGACTTAGACAGATCTGGTATTATAAACCATAGCCAAACCTCCTAACCAACCTCTTGAGTCAACTCCCATAAACCTCCAATTCTTGAGAAAACCTTCCAACATGTTTGTAACCGTGACACTTTCCCCCAAGGTCTCCTATAATAGAATGAGGTCCAGATGGGAAGCCTTCACTAGCCTATGGAGGGAAACTTTCTTTTAGGGGCTCACCACACCCCTACAATTTAAGGATAATACTTTCATTTTTTAACCCCCTCAAGGGCCTGCACTGCTCTAAGTGCCCCAAAAATAGATAACTATCTTCCAGATACCATATCCATAGCAACCCTTGATTGAGCCTTTCGTAGAAAATACCTTCTTCCCATACACCTTCTCCAGAGGGTGGAGGGGGATTTAGTCCCAATCCTTCTAACTTCTGGTTCATCTCACCAATAATGGGGATGGAACAATTTCTCAATTGATAAATCATAATATCATCCTCCGACTCCTTGGAGGATTCAAGATCTGGGCTAGGAGGGGGACTGGGCTTGAGACAAGGACTAGGGAACAAGGTAAAAGAATTCAGCGGGGGATCAGGGGGTGTAAAGGAAGGTGCATTTGGATGTTCCAAGAAAAGGAAAAAAAAAAATAGGAGCCCTGTAACACCCTATTTCCCCCAATTTGTAATTAATCATAAAATAGGAATTACCATGCTAATGCATGAGGACAATGTAAATGTATTATTGTTTGAGTTGCCAATGACTGAATGTGGGGGTGAAACCTTGAAAGTATTGGCCATGATATCACTAGAGGAAGAATTTGAAAACTATAAGAGAGGGTTCATTATGACAAATAACCCCAAATTTCCCTTGATGAGGATGGCAACCTCCTTTGGATCCCAAGGAGAGAAATTAGTTAATGAAGAAAGGACCGGTGGTTGAATTATCAACCACCCCCATGAATGGAAATATGGGTTGTCAGCCTGAAGTACCATAGGGACCTGCAAACCTGAGATTCCTTCTGACAGAAGGAACATGATAGGTCGGCAAACCTTCCAAGGTAAGAGGGATACACACGGGAGAGGAGACACCAGACAAAAAAAGGAGCGTAAGCTCGCAAGGGAGATGCACAGAGATCTCCAACGAGTCATGAACTGAAGGCCATGAGCCTGATTCCAAGGAGCATCTGAGAAACCTCACCGAGGCCATAACTGAGAGAGAGAAATCTCTGAGTTACAGAGAACATGACCCAAACAGAAGCGAAAACGAAGGAAGAGCCCTCAAGAAGTGTGAGAATTCCCTGGCGATATCATGGCTTGGCATGAGGGTGGCCAGAGTGCTAAGAATGAATGCCTCTGTGCCTATGGTCGGGTGGAAGGACGAACACCCACAGTTAGTTGGTTGGCGACAACCTGTAATAGATAAGAGATCTCCTTCCCTGTGTAATTTATCTGTAACTGTGTATGTTGCAGGAATTGTGTATGACTTCTTAATGGATATACTGTATTTCTTTTATCACTGCTTGGTTGTATAATTAGGCCAGTAAGAAATCATATGGTTATGATATGTTTTATACTCAAAAATACTTGTGTCCTGTGGTGGCATAAGCCCAAGTCACGAACTGTGTGTTTGTTGACCGTGAACACAGTTTCATGTACGCATGTAAACCTTCCTAATCGTTTTGAGTCCCTTGGAGGATGAAGCCTATTAAGCCCAGAAGAAGAGTGCAAGGCTCTTAAGTCCTTCATAGATAATGAAGCTCAGGAGGGATAACACTTGTAGAGTGTTCCTTAAACCAAGGTGGATTGCAGAGGAAGGGACAAAGGTTCGAAACCTTTGGAGATCAAAATTATTCAAGGACTGGAAGCAGGGAAGGCTCCAGAGGAAAAACGATCGATATTGGAGGAACGCAGAGACAAGGACAGATAACTTTCAGATCTACAGAAGTAGCGATAACCTTAATGCTTCGTGCCCAAAAGAGGATTTCTACGTTTGGGGAAACAAAGGTAGAGATCCCTTTGAACACGCGATACACAAAATCCCGACGAGAAGTTAGACCATCAGATATCAAGTTGGACACATGTCGACCGATGGAAGAACCAAAGGAGGGACATGTGGCAATCCAACAGCATTTTGCTGACTCGCGATTGGGAGTGGTCAAAGGGAAAGACTACACCAACTCACGATACGTGAAATAATGATGTGATCATGGCCCTTGACCCAGGAGTGGTCTGGACCGTCGATCGTCTAGAGGGAGATTTCGGCGTTTCGGGAGTTGGGGGTTTGAAAGAAAGAACCTTACAATGTGCAAGTCACGAAATCCCAAACTCTTTGAAGAGGAAATCAAGCTGTCCATTGTAGAGGATGCATGGCGAGAGCTCAGCATTTCACTGACTCGAAGAGAAATAAGGTCAAACATACTATTCGAACTTGCTATGTGCGAAGTCGCAATTTGATCGTAGCCGTCCATCAAGGAGGGCACATCCATTAGGTGGGGACTGCATGGTTGACAGGTGGTGGACACATGTCGCCTGGGAAAGAGTCAACCCATTGTTGACCTATCGTGTTTCGAGGTTTTGAAGGGTGAAGAAGTTGCACCTTGATCGCTAAGGTCACGAAACATCGAGAGTCGAGGTCTCGTACGACGGGTGGCAGCGACACAGCTCGTAAGCAAAGTACATCAGAGGAGACAAGTGGTGTGTACGCGTTGCTTTGGCAGAGTCCACGTAACATTGACCTTTCACGTTTCGAGGATTCACAAAGGAGGAGCACGAGGGCTTAACACTCCAACTCACGAAGTCGCGAGTTGCGAGTAGTGCTAGTGTTTAGCCTAGCCTAAAGTTATATGTAGTAGGCGCTAGTGAGGAGGGAGCCATACCTGTATCGCATTTCGGGTATCGACGTTTGGAGAACGAGGATTCAAGAGCCTTGACTCTCCAATTTGAGAGTTTTGAAAGGCGCTTGCGCTAAGGCCAGGTTGTGGTCGCATGGAGGAGGATAAGGGAAGGGATGGTCTGCGCTAGGCCCCATAGAAATTTAGGTGTTCTGTCCGTCGAAGAAAAGACAAAAAAAAAAAAAATTAGTTGCCGTAGTTGGTGTGTGAAAAATTGGTATCAGAGCATGGTTACAACACTTGGCCTTCTTGGGCTCATGTATGAGTTGTGTAAGGAGATATAGTTATCTACATTTACTCCTTGAGGAGAAGGACTGCATATTGAACTTGTGTTTTTGGGAATTCTTGTTGAATTTCAACAGAAGAATTTCTTTAACCCTTTTGTCAAAGTGACGACTACTCTTACCTAAGTAGGGATATGATAATTAACATTGATAATAAGACTTGAATGTGGATAGCTAAAGGTGGTAGGGTTCTGTCAAGGGTAGTTGAAGCCCGAAAGCCGAAAAACATGATGTTAGTGACGCCGCCTCTAAGCATGGGTAGTTGGAACATTAGGGACTAATGATGGCTGGTTATATAATGGTTAATACCTTTGTGGGCCTAAAGGAATCTGAGAGGATCAGGTAGGATCCTTGGTTGTATAATTACTGCTTTCTATTAAAATCGGAGTATATAACTCCTCATGACCAGAGAAAAGTGAGATGGTTAAGACCCTATGGACGCTGAAGCAAGGAGGTTTTCTTGCTAAGACGTTGTCGCATAAAGAGGAAAGTGACCCTGGTTGGTTATAGCCATGAGAGAAGACAACACCAACACGAGGTATGACTATGAGATTAGTCCTATAAGTGACTGAAGTCTCAAATTAAAGGACACTAATGATGAAATTAAACTATCAAGTGAATGCATTAGGTAAAAAGGTGCAATAGATGCACCTACATATACATGAATGTGTATACGTGATCATAAGGATACTTGGAAGATCCTTGGAAAAAAAAAAGGATATAGAAGTCGGATATGTCCATGTGTGTGAATGACATGGAAGGGGTGCAAGCAATGAGCTTGCATGATAAATGTTTGGTTAGGTTTGTGTGTGTTATGCTTGAGTGCATGGATTTAATGCATTGTGAAGCTTCTTGATA
>JASDQU010739324.1:26691-39645 GCA_032191745.1 Picea mariana | reverse complement strand
AAGCAGGGAAATGACTGTGTTTTTGTGGTTGTTGATCGCTTTTCTAAGATGGTGATTCTGGTTGCCTGCAAGAAGAGAATCATAGCAGAGGCCACTGCCAAGCTCTTCTTTGAACGAATCTGGGTATATTTTGAAATCCCAAAAACCATTGTCTTAGATCGGGATATTCGATTTCTCAGTGCATTCTAGTCGAGCCTCTAGTCACTGCTGGACACCAAGCTCACCAAATCCACGGTCTTCCACCCCCAGACAGATGGCCAAACTGAGGTTGTAAATCGAATGATTGTGCATATCCTTTGCATGTATAATTAAAGGCACCCTTGCACATGGGATGAGATCCTTACCTATGTACAACATAGCTACAACTGAGCCCTGCATAGCTCAACTGGCCACAACCCCTTTCAGGTGGGGTTGGGATTCCAACCATTGTGTCCCATAGATGTTGCACTTCCCCTTGTGGTCACCTCGACCGACTCATCTCCTGCTCCAACTGAAGCTGACAAAGCCACCCAGTTCATTGAGTGGATCCAGAACATCCACCAACTGGTTCAGGATATCCTACAAAAGTCCAATGACAAGCACAACAACGCCATGATCAACATCGGGTGCCACATAAGTTTCAGGTGGGTGACAAATTTTGGTTGCACTTGCAGAAAGAATGCCTTATAGGACCCCATCGGAAGCTTCGACCACTCCATTATGGTATGTACACTATCACTAAGGCCGTGGGGGATAATTATTTTGAGCTCAACATTCCTCTTTTCCTTGGCCTTCACCCAGTGTTCAACGTGTATCTCCTTCGCCCTTATTTCCCACCATTATTGGACACCTCAGAAGTAGCAGAATAACTGACACCAACATAGCTCAACCCTAAATGCATACAATAAGAATACAATGATCAGATTGTGGACACACAGATCAAGGGCAATCAACAAAAAAGGATCCAGCTTTATCGAGTCATCAAAGCAGGGCAACTCTTCCACCAAGGCAAGTGGCTCACCCGGGGTCAAATTCAACAGAAATTCCCTCATCTGATGGGGGAGCTCAACGCAATGGAGACCATTGATTTCTAAGGAGGGAGGATTGATCCAAATGGATATCGATGGCCACACACCTTTTCCAACTGGCTCAAAACAATTTTTCTGACAATTTTGGCGATTTACTATTTTTAGCAGTTTTAACTTCTGGGGCCATTTTGAGGGCCTAAATGAAGGTTTTTTAGGATCGAGCTTCTCAATGATATCCGAAGGCATGATTGAGACCACAAAATGAATCTCCTCAATGATACCTTTCCAATGGGCTATCACGCCTAAAATAGAGATTGTATGCAAAAGTTACGACCCCGGGAAGATGATGTACTAACTTACCCAAACAGGGGCCCACATGACTTTTGGGCGCTTCATCTCCTAGGGTTAGGTTTTTGGATGTATAGGGATTTTGGAATTCTTGTTTATTGTAAAAATGCATTCATAGCCTCATTGTAATATTCTTCTTGCGAATGCGCGCAACCGTCACATCTCTTCTTAGAGATAAGTTGCCACCATTCCAACAAGCTTGTTTCCATTGCATTTTATAGTTTCAACTTATTTCGTTATTGAATAGAAAACCGGTTTTACTGTATCTTTGTTATTTGGTGTTAAGCACCTGTTAATAATCTGTATTCATTTCATTTTTCTCATAAAATCCAGATCAACATGTGACACAATAAATGAGATTCCAAAGATTTCCAGTGCACATGGATAGCTTGCTTCAATGCTTTCAATGATAATCTGCTTACTTGTGGCATGCACTCTCTTGAAATAGGCCAAGTAAGAAATTAGCTATTGGCCTAGATAAGTGTTGGCACATATGAAACCCATATTATAAKAAATCAAACCAATGAAAGGCTACTAATATGATTTTTCTATACAGATAGCTTGTTTTAGTGCTTTCAATCCCATTGAATGAAAAGCAGCTTACTTGTGGCATGCACTAACTTGCAATAGGCCAAGCAAGAAATTAACTATTGGCCTAGATAAGTGTTTGTAAATTTTTTGCACATATGAAATCCATATTAGTATATATATGAATTTAATTACAAGAAACAAAACCAAAGAAATGCTATTAATGTGATTTCTCTATATAGATATCCATTTTGATAACTTGTATGCAAATATTTTTCTATTTGAAGTGAGGTGCTACAAAATGGTAATTTATGATCAAACCATCAGTGGCCAAATATTAATAAATAGAAGTGTAGTAATTTATTTTTAATTACTTTAATGTTGCATCCATTCTAAGTTAGAGAAAAGCTTCAATTACGTGTATCATATACATACTAAAAATTACATCTAATGCTTTGTAAATAGAAGAATTCCTATTTTAAACATTGCATTTTTACAAAGAACTTGTAACAAATATCCTTGTGAGCATTGTGAATTGAAATGGGTTTCTTGACAGCCTCCTTGAGCCTTTGATGTTATGATTGGAGTAACTCATACAAGATCTAGTCACATATCTGGAAAATGCCAAATAGGAAACAATTTGATGTCAACAATAACATAATTGAATAAATATCATAATATGTGCCATCTAAAATCTAGATTCTTACCATCAAAGAATATACAAGAATGTTAACATCTTGGTGAATAGCTGCCATTGGGAACGTATTCCCCCACAACAAGGGCACTTATCAGGGGAAACAACAAAACAAGAAAAACATAAGTTTATTGAGAGGCTGCTCATTTGTATGGATCAAGGGTCAACTGAACATGGAATTAGAATTTAAGAGAAACTAATTTTCAAAGCCTTCTCAGATGGCTAACAGGATCCTCATCACCTGCTGTTAAATACCAAAAGATGTGTTAAATTCATCCAAGCAATGAAAAATCATATTAAGTTTTGCATATAATTGAACCTATTAAATTCAAATCAATAAATACTCTCAGAAGATTTGGACAATTTGATCTAAATTGTGACATTTTGCATTACCATCATCAACAAAACCATAACATTAATGAGAGAAGAAGATTCCTGGAGCATATGAATAGTTCATTATTATTAATCATGAAGCAGATCTCTTTCAGTCTTTCAAATAAAATTTTGCAGCTAAATGGTCAGATGAATCATGAACTCTTTGTGTCTACAAATAATTAATCATAACAAGGAATATGCATATCCCTCCTTAAAATTGATTTAGGTTTCAAGTTAGTTGCCTATTGACTTAGGTCATTAATCATTTAGCAAGTTTGCAGCCTCTTCCAATATGAAATTGCAACAATTGAGTAATAGTGAAACATAAGACCATTATCTATACATTCCCAGCTTAAAACCCCCCAAAAATGACTCAGCTACAAACTACTAGTACATAAAAATATCAAAGGGTCCATTGCCAACAATTCTTTCCAGTGTATATAATAAGACATTGAACACTACCATTCATCCAGGAAGCCTTGAAAGCTAGAGTGACATCTGGATTATCAATGCCAGGACACTTATTCACAGATGGCATGGACAACATGACTGTAAAATGAAAATATACAGAAGCAACTAATTTAAATAGTTGCAGAGGATATGTATCTCTCCTAGGAAAATTTTAAATCTCTCTTGCATATACTACCACAAAAAAAGTAAAGTTCAATATACATCATTTTTTTTGTGCATCCAAATCATTCAATTTGTCATTTTGATCACTGTGATGAGGTTCTGATGATTCCCCCGTACATGAACTCTGACCATTCTCTATACCTGCAAAATGCAGACTTCAGTAAAACTAAACTGATGCAGAATTCTTGATCTCGAACATAGTAAGTGATTTCCATCTTACAAACCTTTCAAACTTGAAGTGTACACATGCTAAAGAGGAGCCATAGAAGTGGGTTGAGAAGAAGCCCCAAAGACTGCAAGAAAAAATCCACAAAATTATGCATAAAATCAGCTTTGACAAGCTAATAACCACTTCAATTTAAACTGCAATTCTTTAATCACAGGAAAAGTAAATCAAGAACTATGTGGGAAGAAGTAAATTTTCTACTAAAAATGGATGCATGGTCTATAACTGAGAAATTATAAATCAAGAGGAAAAAAAATCATAGATGTATCAACAGAATAAAGAATGGCTATAACAGGCATAAGTAAATTTTAGAAAAAGCAGTGAACAAGTAGTCAAGATTCTGTTCTTTAACAATGTCCTCATGAGAAGATAAGCAGGTCATGTAAAACCTGCCACAAGTTAGCCAGAGAAGTGGGTTCATGCACTTGCTGAAGAGGAGCCACAGAAGTGGGTTGAGAAAAATCCATAAAGACTACAGAGAAGTGGGTTTATCATTGTATTTCAAGGTTAATTTTTGTCCAAAGGTTGCAGAGGTTAATCTTCATGCTAATGGTATATTTAAAAGACTTAATATGTTGTCTTGATGCATTCTTTACACAGTTCATTCATTCATTATGGACTAGAAATTATGAGGTTCGTCTTGGCTCTGTTTTTGGAAATTCAAATATGAGATAAACTTCTATTGAGGGCTATTTTAATTCTCTGGTGAAAAGAGCAGCATCACAATTGAATAAATTGAGTACAAAGTGCTCTTTTCGGTGCTTTGAACTCTGATTTGGAGCTTTATATTATTTGCATGATTAGATGCCAATTCCATAGCCTCATACATGATATAATCCTATGGAAACTCTACAACCTTGCCAACCCCGAAATGGAGAAAAATATTGTTTCCCTCTTTTCTTTTTCTTGTTATTCTTCCCAGATTCTTGCTTGTTGATGTTCTTAAATTCTAGAAAAGATGGAAAGTTCTTCCTCAAAAATATGTAGGGGTTGGGAATGGTTCATATATATTATCCCAATTCCTATTTATTCCTTCAACTTTGGCCCAGGTTTGAGGGTTAACTATTCCACCAAAATTTCCTACACTGGCACCCAAAAATTTGACACATGTAATAACCAATCTCCTATTTTTAAGGCACTGTTTCTACAAAAGAAAAGACATGTGTGCCACTTTGACTATTTTCTAGTCTTGGGCCTATTCGAGAGATCCTCTTAATTTGACGGAACTTTGAACCTTATCTGACCAATTCCTGTGAAATGGCATTCTACAACCAGTTTTCAACGCACATAGTGTAATTTTCCTGTTTTGCACTGAAAACTTAGTTGTATACTCTGTTTTTTCCTTTCTTGCATGATTTATTGATTTCTGGAAGTCTTAGCAGCTGAAGAAGAGTTGGAGAAACCTTCCCTAACATCACTGTCAGATGAGTTGTGGTTACTTTTAGTACTTACCAAACCATCATCTAAACTAATTGCTTGAGCCTTAGATTCCCTTTTTATTTTTTCTTCCTATCCTCCATAGTTTAGTTCCTTCATAAATCTCCCAACAATATTTTCGCATTGATCTCTCAGATGAATGGCATGTCTGGAGCATGAACACTACATTTGAATTGACCAAGAGAATTTCTAGCTTTTAGGATCAGACTTCTTCCCTGGCTTGTTAAAGGCTCTTCCCATTAGCCATTTATATTTATCAACATTTGATGCCTCACCCTTAAAACTAAGCATTGAATACTTGACTAGTTATGACTAGCAACACAATTAATATGCTTACAAGACTGTGCAAGACTTGGTATCAAACCCAACATTGTCACTTTTGCATCCTTATCAAATGTCCATATGTGCCCAAACATCTACAGACAAGATGAATTAAGGTGGGGAGCCGATGACCACAACTGCAAGATAAGATGACTTAAGGTTCATAATAATCTGATTTATATCATCTAAAATTTTGATGGTGCGCTTTTGAGCGCTAACACTCACAACATTAGTAATGGACATCAATCACATAACTTATCTCTTTTTGGATATCACTCTCTTTTGAATGTGCATGCATACCCCAACCATATACTTATGGATTCTTTGAAGCTACTCTCAAGGCAATGCATGACTTGTCAAGACAAGGCAAGACATGTCAAGGAAAGGCATGGCTTGTCAAGGCAAGGCATGGAATGTCAAGGCAAGGCAAGGCATGGCATGTCAAGGAAAGGCATGCCATTTCAAGGCAAGATATGTCAATGCAAGGCAAGGTCTATCAATCAGGTTAGGAAATTGAGGCTTTAGGTGAGGTCGTTGGAGGATCCCCTAAACTTTACAAGGTTTTATAATTTAGTGAAAGATTTGCCAATATTTTACAAGATTTTATAATTCAGTGAAAGATTCGCCAATATTTTAGAAGATTATATAATTGACTAAACGATTCGCCAAAAAATTATATATACATTTTATATTATTGATAAAATAGCCTTCAATTTTTCCTATGTATCATGGGGATTCACCCATTTATTATACATATAAATTTAGGGGGGGTTCTTAAAATCACCCCTGCATATGGTTTTATCGGTTCAAATGTCATTCCAAAATGCTTCAAAATAGTGAAGTATAGTGAAGTAGAGAATCTATTCATGATGGGAGGATGATCAACTCTCCATATGTAAGAGAAGAGAACAAATTGTGATGAGTTTGTGGACATGGAATGTAGCATACTTAGCCTCCAAGTTGAGCCACATTACTACAAAAACAATTTAGCACACTTGATTACTATTTAAAAATCTACATGCATGCAACATGCCAAATAACTCATGCAACTAATACCATAATAAAAAACTACGAATGCAATAAATCAAACAAACACACAACATTCAAATATTCATTTACACAAAAGAATTACCATAATAAACATAACAAAAAACTTATATGTTTATAAAATAACCAATTGGCTAAGTACGAAGGATGTTCCTTCCAACTATATATGCTATTGTTCATTTTTTATCAACAACATGCCACCCACGAGTTGAGGCTATGAGTCCACAAGGAGATTTGGCCCTCTTAGCTGTCCACTCTCCAAATTTAACAATCCAAAACCTAGGTTCTACTTCAACAACAGTTCCAATCCACTAGCACTCTTCTCCACAACCAACAAAACCCAAGGAATGAGATCCCTCTTCATTGCACACGGTCCCTCAGGCCTTCCCACTTTCACCCTAGGCTCCAGTCCACTTGGTTGACTAGGAATCTCACAATCGAGGACTCCAAGAACTCACACCTGTTTCAGGAGTGTTCATTGTAGTGTTCTCAAGGTTCTTGAACCATTTCTTCAACAGGAAATTGCTCCACAAACACACAACTCATTTTTATAGGCCACACTTCCAACATAAACATAGTCCAATAATGATTGCCTTCAAGCACAACATGGCTGATACTCTTTTTAACTCTCACCTCTCTTCTTCTTGCCCAAAAACAACATGTAAACATGTTCTGTTTTTCCATACAAATTTCCTTTCACCCCACGCAAGTTGACTCACACTCCCCAATGTTGACTGTACTTCAGCCCATACAGTCAATAACTCTATGAGGTGTTCTCGCACACCAACCCTCTTACATGAGTTCAATGATTGAGTGTTTAAGAATTCAAAGGGAGGATTATATGGTAATGACAGATTAACTCAAGCAAAAGACACGGGTTTCCCTTTGGATCCCCCTTTTAACTTGCCCTCTTGTGGAATCATAGCCTCCCATCATTACCATTTCTCTCGTATCACAGCGAGCGATTGTTATTTTTATTAATTATTTCAATGTACATAACACATAGTTCGGTCCTCAACCATATTAATCAATATGGGATTTTCACCCCAAACATATAAGTTCATTTGTTTAAATCACATTTACATAATTACATTATAATTTGAGGGGATTTAAAACTAGGGACGTTACATGGAGCAACATCGAGATAAGAAATTGTGATGAGTTTGTGGACATGGAACAACAACAATGTAATGATAGTGGTGTTTTATAAAGATATTTCATAAGTGTTCTTAATGTACAACATGGAGGTTACTAAGTTGACTTGAGTGAAGGAAACCCCCTTTGGTTAGATGAGTATTTCAAACATGTACAAGAATAACACCATTTGTTTCTCATGTTAACATAGATATCACAACTTCCCTTGACCTACCTCAACATTAAAGTTGAGGTCGAGATTGAACCTTGGATACTTCGATGCAAACATGTGTGAGAACATCATCATATTATTTCCCATGTTGACATAAATATTCCAAGTTCCCTCAACCCCAACATCAAATCCAAGGTAGAGATTGAACAAGGGCTACTTTGACACAAAATTGTCATTCTCTTCACTTTGACACACAAGTTAACACAACCATTGGTCTCTTACTTTAGTGACAACTTTGTAGTCATTTATAATTATAAATAATTCAAGCTCCTTCTTACTTCATCTTATTTATATACTTTGATATTCCCTTTCACATTATTTAAAAATATATTAATTAATTTGGTACTCAAAGCATTTACATATCCAACCCATATATATTAATTACGCCAAAGGCGTTCTTTTAAGGGAGAGGCTCCTTCCCAATTTCGTCGTCTATGTGGAACCTTATGAAACCTTATCAACTGTCCCTTATGAAACCTTATCACAAATAGCCACATGTAAGAACACACGGACTTCCAACTAGTGACCACGCCAAACGTCTCTGCCATTTCACGTGCGTATACACAGACGTGGAAGGAAACCTCGCCAAGCATTCAAATTTATGTAGCAAGTAATAAGAAAGAGAAGACGACAATTGAAACTTTTTGCCAAATGATAGGTGTGGGAATAAATTTTTCAAGGGTGCTTTGCCAACATTTTTCATGCTTATTATAGAACATCTTCTCATGATTCTATGTAACAGAACTTTCTAACATTTACAAAATTATTATCATCTACCACTTTTGATACATGAAATCATGATAAAAATTACACATGGGTTGGTCGCTGGATGAAAATAACAAAAAAAAAATGTTAATTTAATAATAAATACAGATAAAAATAATATAATTGTCAAACTCTTTAAAAAAAAATAATAAATACAAATAAAAATAATATAATTGTCAAACTCTTTAAAAAAAATTACTTCATATTATTTATAAGATGTACAAAGTGTTAATGGGAATTTAACATTATTTAAAAATTAATTATACATTTGTCAATAAATTAATTTGATATTTAACTTTAAAATATTGAATTTTTAAAATGATATAGATATAAAGAAAGAGATTAGTACTTTATTAATTTATATATATTTTTTTCATTAGCATAGCTTATTTAAAATATATTAAATAAGAGTCCATCTTATTAGGGTAAAGTTATAAAATGAGGAGAAAACATTAAAAATAGCTTGCCCTTATCCAATCGCTATCTACCAAACCTTTGGTCATCATCTCTCACTTCTCTACAAGGTCCTCCAAACCACCATCACCCTCGTCCACTTGTCCTCTTACCATTTGTGGGCTAAAGAGACTCAAGCCTTGGTTTGTAGCAACATGTTTATGTAACCATGGTTGACCTTGCAGCCCTGCTTGGTACATGTGACAACTACAAACCAAGGCTTGAGTCTCTTTATGTATTGAGGTTTTAAATTTTAAAAGGGCTTAAAAATGGAGAAATTCAACTCTTTCAGAGAGTGCATCATGGTGGGAGGGGCCGAGATGGGTCGAAATATGAGTGTTGAAATGAGCAACATGACTCACAAAATGAAGGTTTTTTTACAAGTGCAAACACAAGTCAACAAGATTACGGAGGAGGCTACTTTTCAGAACTTCTAAGAGCCTGAGTGGGCTGCCAATTTGACGATTTGCGATATGCTCAACAACGAGAAACTCAATGGATAGGGCATTGTTAGGGGAATCAAAAAGAAGATCACTATGAAACACCCCATGGTTCAATACTTGGTTCTCGTTCTTCTCAATACTTGTGCCATGAACTACAATAAGGTGTTCTTCGAGGTGGCTTCTAAGAGAGTTTTAAACGACACAGTCAAAATGATTGATCATCCTCACACCATTTTCAGTACTCAAAACAAGATTTTGAAATTGATTCAGACATGGGGAGTTTCTAATGAAGATATTCGTTATTTTCCCATTTTTGAGTAGACATATAAGGTAAAGACATTGCTCTATAATTCAAAATTCGAATTGGGCATTTCAAATAGGTGTGCTAGCGAAAAATTCAAATTGGGGTTTTTCAATTGGGTAAGTTGGCATATGGAAGTTTTCAATTGTGTATGTGGGGTTGGGTAATAGAAAACTAAAATTCGATCACTCGAATGTAGAATAAATAATGGTTTGTTGAGTATCAAAAGTATGTGTGTGTTTGTCATACTATTAGAGCCAGATGATGGTTTGGATTGAGGTGTCAAGGGTTGAATTTTCCTAACTGGTTCCAAGCTTGTACAAGAATTAGTCCTGAGAAATTTATGACAATCCATAGTTTTTGAATAACTATAGTAATCCGATTCTATTGACCTTTTGTTATATTTCACATCAAGACTTTACAAGTCCAAATTGAAAACCTTGAGCATAGCCCCAACCCAAACAAGATTAGAGTCAAACTTGTAAGTATTTTCTTAGTAACCGAGTCATGGCCATTGTATCACTAGCATGTCGTGGAGCTTTAAATGGAAATGGATAGATAATATGGGTCATATTTTCCAAATCGAGGGCCCTAAATGACCACAAATTTCTACAAGTATTTAGTGTGGATTCAGTGTGACATATCTATATACAACCTATTCATCGTCATCGGGAATTTCAATTTGTAAGTTGGAAGGACGAAGATCTCATTGACAAAGTTCCTCGCTGGAGTAGCAATAGAAGCAATCATGCACATGAAACTAACAACAAGAGAGAAATACCTATTCCCACTAATAAATGCATCAACATGTTGGAGTTTCCATATGGTTATTTCTAGGTTTATATTTGTGCATGGTATGAACGCAGGGGGTAGTAGGCCAAGGCCAAGGGAGAAGAAGAGAATTGCAATTTTTGAGATAGAGTTGAGGCCTTCCCTTCTTTTTATGAGCAACCGAACACTAATGTTCAATGTTTGATTCTCCTCTTTAAAAGACATGCTTAGCCATTATTTCTTTGAATAATTGCTTTACCAACACACATGCCACTCAATGTTCAAAACCCATGCAATAGTAGTCGTTTACTTGGTAGTTGGGACGAAATGGATCGAGAGTGAGACTACCTACCTACCTTCTTGCCTCATATTCTTTTCCCCCCAATGGAAAAAACATGGTATTTTACTTAAAGAACAAAGTGGAGGGCGATAAATTTGAGTTCAATGTTATTCACTAGATCCATCTCTACAAATGCAATCCTTGGTTTGGATTTTCTTTAAATTATTCTCTCTTTATTCATGTCACCCTTTTCTTTCATTCTTGAAATTGTGGTCTGCAAATATTGAATCATGTACACAAAATTCCTCTTAACATACATTGAAATTCTCCACCATTGGAATAGATCTCTACTAATCCCTCACAATTTTTTTTGGGTGTATACGGATCTGTTTAAATATCATTGAAATTTAGTTTTTGGAAGAACCCACTCTACAAAACATCATTTATCTCTTCCATTGAGATTATAGTTTTATTTCCATGCATGTTGCTATATGGATCACAAAGACTGTTGGAACATGCCTATTTTGAGAGAGAAAATCCTATTTTTGGGCGCAGTCCTATTTTTGGAAAAAAAATCCTATTTTTGGAGCATGCGCCATATGTGGTGGAAAAGCAACATGCAAAAGATGTAGGAAAAAAAAACATGCAGAAGATGAAGGAAAAACAACATGCGAAAGATGGATGAAAAGTAGTGTGGCACACATGTAGACAAACCTAGGCATGTTAGGGTTAGGGTTTTGGATATGAATGTAATGACTATGAGCCAATAGAATAGTTTAAATAAATTCCTAGGAGGTATAGTAGAGGTTGGTTAGTTCGTCGTCAAGGAGATATAGTTTGGTATGACTAAGCTAGTGAGTAGGTTTTTCAGGATTAGGTCACAAGATGTAGAGCCTGGTGTGGTCTAGTCCACCTCACAGAGGGTACTTACCATACTTTTTGATTGTAAGACTGAAGACTGTAATGAACACATCATAAATTTAGAAGAATGATGAATAAAAGAGCAGAAGAGACATATCTTTGTGGATGTAGCCCCAAGAGGGGGGTGAACCATGATAAATCTACTATGTTTATGTGTCTAAATGGTTGTTTTATTGTTATTTTAGTTATCAATTAAAGAATGAATGGTTAACTTAGATTATGAAAGCATGCATGCATAGTATGGTTAATGAATGAATACTAGATTTAGAGGAATGGATAATAAGTGTGATGAATGAGGAAAAGGAACATAGTACAATCTAAATCCCTTCCTTGACTGCAGACATCTGAGTATTGCAGTCCCCCATAAGCTATCTCAGGTGACACTGCGCTATGTACTCTGTGCGCAACATTGCCTTCTGGTTTACCAAGAGGGTCGATACTTTGAAGGTTTTGTTTGAAACCTTTGAGATCAGAACCTTGGTCAGCCCAAGCGTCCAACAAATGGTTCCATTGTCGACTGGAACTACACATGATAGATTGGAAGGGATCTGTTGAAGAACAACACGAAGAATGGAAACATAGAAGGGAATGTTCATGCCATGGAATCAAACGAAGGTGGACATTGAAATATGGTTAAGAACAAAGGAACTCGAGTTTGTGCAGCAGGACAACTGAAACCCTAAATATACACCATGGAAATATCTCCACAAATATGTGTTTAGCGACTTGCATGAAGTATTTTTATGCGAATTTACACATCTTTTACATGAGTGGTTATTGAGGTTGAAGGAAAACCATCCTATGAATCGGATAAGACAAATGGAGTGGAATCATATGGAGATCATGCAGTTGCAACAAGTCAATAATAAATTTACGCGCGCAATAGATTTTTGGTTAGACAATATTATTGAAGGGTTTATCACTGAATTTGTAGTTGATACTGCAAAGTCGTACATTGCTGTCGAGAAGGAATATCTAAAGGGACCCAGAGGTAGGTACATATAATCACTTTATACTTCCATAAAGATTTTATTATAT
>JASDQU010739324.1:4504-26641 GCA_032191745.1 Picea mariana | reverse complement strand
CCTCAGGCCTTCCCACTTTCACCCTAGGCTCCAGTCCACTTGGTTGACTAGGAATCTCACAATCGAGGACTCCAAGAACTCACACCTGTTTCAGGAGTGTTCATTGTAGTGTTCTCAAGGTTCTTGAACCATTTCTTCAACAGGAAATTGCTCCACAAACACACAACTCATTTTTGTAGGCCACACTTCCAACATAAACATAGTCCAATAATGATTGCCTTCAAGCACAACATGGCTGATACTCTTTTTAACTCTCACCTCTCTTCTTCTTGTCCAAAAACAACATGTAAAAATGTTCTGTTTTTCCATACAAATTTCCTTTCACCCCATGCAAGTTGACTCACACTCCCCAATGTTGACTGTACTTTAGCCCATACAGTCAATAACTCTATGAGGTGTTCTCGCACACCAACCCTCTTACATGAGTTCAATGATGAGTGTTTAAGAATTCAAAGGGAGGATTATATGGTAATGACAAATTAACTCAAGCAAAAGACATGGGTTTCCCTTTGGATCCCCCTTTTAACTTGCTCTCTTGTGGAATCATAGCCTCCCATCGTTACCATTTCTCTCGTCTTGCAACGAGCGATTGCTATTTTTATTAATTATTTCAATGTACATAACACATAGTTCGGTCCTCAACCATATTAATCAATATGGGATTTTCACCCCAAACATATAAGTTCATTTGCTTAAATCACATTTACATAATTACATTATAATTTGAGGGGATTTAAAACTAGGGATGTTACATGGAACAACATTGAGATAAGAAATTGTGATGAGTTTGTGGACATGGGACAACAACAATGTAATGATAGTGGTGTTTTATAAAGAGATTTCATAAGTGTTCTTAATGTGCAACATAGAGGTTACTAGGTTGACTTGAGTGAAGGGAACCCCCTTTGATTAGATGAGTATTTCAAACATGTACAAGAACAACACCATTTGTTTCTCATGTTAACATAGATATCACAACTTCCCTTGACCTCAACATTGAAGTTGAGGTCGAGATTGAACCTTGGATACTTCGATGCAAACATGTGTGAGAACATCATCATATTGTTTCCCATGTTGACATAAATATTCCAACTTCCTTCAACCCCAACATCAAATCCAAGGTAGAGATTGAACAATGGCTACTTTGACACAAACTTGCCATTCTCTTCACTTTGACACACAAGTTAACACAACCATTGGTCTCTTACTTTATTGACAACTGTGTAGTCATTTATAACTATAAATAATTCAAGCTCTTTCTTACTTCATCTTATTTATATACTTTGATATTCCCTTTCACATTATTTAAAAATATACTAATTAATTTGGTACTCAAAGCATTTACATATCCAACCCATATATATTAATTACGCCAAAGGCGTTCTTTTAAGGAAGAGGCTCCTTCCCAATTTCGTCGTCTATCTGGAACCTCTTATATCTTGCCAACTGTCCCTTATGAAACCTTATCACAAATAGCCACATGTAAGAACACACGGACTTCCAACTAGTGACCACGCCAAACGTCTCTGCCATTTCACGTACGCATACACAGACGTGGAAGGAAACCTCGCCAATTATAGAACACCTTCTCATGATTCATGTAACAGAACTTTCTAACATTTACAAAATTATTATCATCTACCACTTTTGATACATGTAATCATGATAAAAATTACACATGGGTTGGTAGCTGGATGAAAATAAAAATAAAAAATGTTAATTTAATAATAAATACAAATAAAAATAATATACTTGTCAAACTCTTTAAAAAAAAATACTTCATATTATTTAAGCCCTAAAAATAGTAAGACGTACAAAGTGTTAATGGGAATTTAACATTATTTAAAAATTAATTATACATTTGTAAATAAATTAATTTGATATTTAACTTTTAAAATATTGAATTTTTAAAATGATATAGATATAAAGAAAGAGATTAGTACTTTATTAATTTATATTTTTTTTTTCATTAGCATAGCTTATGTAAAATATATTAAATAAGAGTCCATCTTATTAGGGTAAAGTTATAAAAATGAGGAGAAAACATTAAAAATAGCTCGCCCCTATCCAATCACTATCTACCAAACCTTTGGTCATCATCTCTCACTTCTCTACAAGGTCCTACAAACCACCATCACCCTCGTCCACTTGTCCTCTTACCATTTGTGGGCTAAAGAGACTCAAGCCTTGGTTTGTAGCAACATGTTTATGTAACCATGGTTGACCTTGCAGCCCTACTTGGTACATGTGACAACTACAAAACAAGGCTTGAGTCTCTTTATGTATCGAGGTTTTAAGTTTTAAAAGGGCTTAAAAATGGAGAAATTCAACTCTTTCAAAGAGTGCATCATGGTGGGAGGGGCTGAGATGGGTTGAAAGATGAGTGTTCAAATGAGCAACATGACTCGCAAAATGAAGGGTTTTTTACAAGTGCAGACACAAGTCAACAAGATCACGAAGGAGGCTACTTCTCAGAACTTCTAAGAGCCTGAGTGGGCTACCAATTTGACGATTTGCGATATGCTCAACAACGAGAAACTCAATGGATAGGAAATTGTTAGGGGAATAAAAAAGAAGATCACTATGAAACACCCCATGGTTCAATACTTGGTTCTCGTTCTTCTCAATACTTGTGCCATGAACTGCAATAAGGTGTTCTCCGAGGTGGCTTCTAAGAGAATTTTAGACAACACAGTCAAAATGATTGATGATCCTCACACCATTGTCAGTACTCGAAACAAGATTTTGAAATTGATTCAGACATGGGGAGAGTCAAATGAAGATATTTGTTATTTTCCCATTTTTGAGTAGACATATAAGGTAAAGACATTGCTCTATAATTCAAAATTCGAATTGGGCATTTCAAATAGGTGTGCTAGCGGAAAATTCAAATTGGGTTTTTTCAATTGGGTAAGTTGGCATATGGAAGTTTTCAATTGTGTATGTGGGGTTGGGTAATAGAAAACTAAAATTTGATCACTCGATTGTAGAATAAATAATGGTTTGTTGAGTATCAAAAGTATGTGTGTGTTTGTAATACTATTAGAGCCAGATGAAAAAATGAATATGAATGCTAGTGAGCAGGTTTTTTAGGGTTAGGTCACAAGCTGTAGAGTCTGGTGTGGTCTAGTCCACCTCACAGAGGGTACTTACCATACTTTTTGATTGTAAGCCTGAAGACTGTAATGAACACATCGTAATTTTAGAAGAATGATGAATAAAAGAGCAGAAGAGACATATCTTTGTGGATGTAGCCCCAAGAGGGGGGTGAACCACGATAAATCTACTATGTTTATGTGTCTAAATGGTTGTTTTACTGTTATGTTAGTTATCAATTAAAGAATGAATGGTTAATTTAGATTATGAAAGCATGCATGCATATTATGGTTAATGAATGAATACTAGATTTAGAGGAATGGATAATAAGTGTGATGAATGAGGAAACGGAACATAGTACAATCTGAATCCCTTCCTTGACTACAGACATCTCAGTATAGCAGTCTCCCATAAGCTATCTCGGGTGACACTGCGCTATGTACTTTGTGCGTAGCATTGCCTTCTGGTTTACCAAGAGGGCCGATACTTTGAAGGTTTTGTTGGAAACCTTTGAGATCAGAACCTGGGTCAGCCCAAGCGTCCAACAAATGGTTCCGTTATCGACTGGAACTGCACATGATAGATTGGAAGGGATCTGTTGAAGAACAACACGAAGAATGGAAACATAGAAGGGAATGTTCATGCCATGGAATCAAACGAAGGTGGAGATTGAAATATGGTTAAGAACAAAGGAACTCGAGTTTGTATAGCAGGACAACCGAAACCCTAAATATACACCATGGAAATATCTCCACAAATATGTGTTTAGCGACTTGCATGAGGTATTTTTATGCGAATTTACGCATCTTTTACATGAGTGGTTATTGAGGTTGAAGGAAAACCATCCTATGAATCGGATAAGACAACTGGAGTGGAATCCTATGGAGATCGTGCAGTTGCAACAAGTCAATAATAAATTTACGCACATAATAGATTTTTGGTTAGACAATATTATTGAAGGGTTTATCACTGAATTTGTAGTTGATATTGAAAAGTTGTACACTGCTACCGAGCAGGAATTTCTGAAGGGACCCAGAGGTAGGTACATAAGATCACTTTATACTTCCATAAATATTTTATTATATGACAAAGGCGTGATGACCATGGAATTAGACAACTAAACTTCTTTGTGTGCATGGGGGAAGGGGGGAAGCACTAACAGGAGTCTGAGATATGGATATGGCGCTGGATAAGGGGAAGACGAAGGAGGCCATGGACCCAATCATGATGGATGAGGATAAAAAAAAGCAGATAATGGAAAAAGATGGAACGACATGCAGTAGTAGAACTTACCAATATAATATGAATAACAACAAGAGGGCCATAGATGAAAAAGAAGGCTTGATGAGTGATGAAGAAGAGGTAGAGGATCTCTGGGCTGTGGAGCAGATTGAGGAAATCTTGTGCGCAACATATGAAAGGAATTTTTTTTTAGGATATTTAGACACTTAGGAGTTAGTTAACATCTACCGGGTCAAATGTGTCGTTAGGTAAAAGTGTGTTTCTTAGTGTGTTTCTTTAGTATGCATTAGTATGCATTTGTAGTTAGGAAATCTGACGGTCACGATATGTTCTCGACATAGAGTGATCCGACGGTTCATATTCTCCTCGATCTTAACAACCATTGATCCGTGGCTTAAAACTCGATTGGTCCATGATCTCTATTTACAGAGCATGGAGGGTCATTTGCCAATGATTGATTGTGAGAAAATATCTTGTAAAATCTCTGTAATATTTTTCTTTTGCATTAATAAATTGCTCCAAGTGGCCACATTGGCTAGGGCCATGGATGTTTCCCCATAGGGGTTTTACCACGTCAAAACATCGGTGTGTTGATATTTTATCTGGTTGTGTGAGTGGTTACTAAAGGTGTTCATCCTCTATTGGAACACCTGTGTTGTCGAACATGGTATCAGAGCCTGTTTGAAGACCCTCTCCTGTTGTAGATCGAGATCGTGAAGCCGAGTTTCCTCATCTCCATTTTCTATAATTTTTGTACATTTCTGGGATGAGAGGACTGTTCCATTACGTCTGGAGTGCTTGTTTTAGTCAGGAACACTTTTTTTTTCACTCAAAAAGGTTTCCTTTTTCCCAAGATATGGCCATTTCAGTCAAATCCAGAGGTATAAAGCTTGAATACACATTTTTAAAATTTTTGCAGAGTATTATTTTGGTTTTATATTATTTGTTTCCAGGTTGCTACTCTTTTAGATCTACGTATACTCTTTTCTCCGCACCCTGTGTGATCTCGAAAAATTAGAAATAGATAGGAAAAGGTGCATCTTCCGGGTAAGCTAACCGAGATCTAACCCTTATTGTTATCGAGAAGAGAATTTTTTTTCTTGTGCGAAAATAGTTTTTTTTAGCACACTCTCCAAGGCCGTCTTCAATAACAACAACAACAACAACACCAACACCCCCAATCCTCTTGCTAAACAATACAATATGTTTTGCTAGCCCATTTGGTTAAAAGTTTCCTTATTAAGTAAGAAGTCTTGAGTTCAAGTCTCTCTTTTTGTTATTTTTTTTGAAAAAGTTCATGCTCCATTGTAAAGTGTATTTCACTTCAAGTATAGAAGTGAATCACTATAAGTAGCTTTAATACTTTATTTTAGAGTTATTTATTTTGCATGCGACTTTTCTTTTATAAAGTAAATTCATTGTAAAAGTGATCCCCACTTATTTTAATAAAAGTGCGTCACTTCATAAAACAACTTACATTACTACGTGGTCCTTTGCTTACCGTTTATGCCTTTTTAAAAAATGACATAACTTTCACATCTAAAGTCCGTTTTTAGTGCCGTTTTTTTTTAAATCGTATAAATTTTCGAGATCTTTCCATCCAAATTATCAGTTTAATTTTTTTTTTTTTTTGTATTTGGCAGAATCAACAACTGGGCGATATCGTACTCGCATGACATGGGGTCGATTCCGACTTCTACCACTATAACCTCCAGGGGCCATTGTTATGCCCCTTTTGCAGGCATGAGTAAGTCGGGGGGATTTGAACTTGGAACCTCATCAAACATAACACTTCATATCATGACACTTGCCAATTGAGATACCCTCGGGGGCTATTCATTTCAGTTTTCTAAATCATTATATCTACATATTTAATATGGATTCTTTCAGTAATCTTTTGCTTACTAGCACCAACTACTTCCAATGGAAATATCATATGGAGGATTTATTAAGAAGCAAAGGCGTGTACCTGATTACCTTGGGAAAGGAAAAATAACCCACTAATGCTGATACGAATGTCAAATGGGCTAGTAGGAGTGATGAAGCACGTGGACTAATCATAATGTTCATCTCTTCTGATTTAAAGTTCCACCTTAAAGAAATTGATGACCCCGATGAATCTTGGGAAAAGATTGAAATTGTGTTTGGTAAACTCAATATTATTCGAGCACAACAATTAGAAAATCAAGTACTGACTTTAAATCCAAGTGATTTTTCTTGCATTGGAGACTATCTATCTAAGTTTAAAACACTCAAAATTTTATGTGAAGAATGTGAGATAAAGATGGAGGAAGAGCGTTGCATCTATCTTATTCTCTCTAAGCTAGGTGGTGCATATTTTGTGTTTGTATCTACCTTTTATGCCATGAGAGAGGCTGTAGGGACAACTTATAAAAAACCCACTTTTGAGTCCTTTTGTGTTGCTTTGATTAGAGAGGAAGATAAGCTTGTAAAACTTGGAGTGATCAACACTACAGGTACCTCCAACAAAGCCTTAGTTTCCCAACAAAAAGATAAACCCAAGAATCCCAAGAAACAACATCCTCGCTACAACAACAAGCAACATAAGGGTCCCAAACCCGCTCAGACAACTTCAGCTCCAAATGGTGACAAATGAGAAAAATATAAAAATAAGAAGACTGACAAACATTGAAACTTTTATGATAAATATGGTCACGATGAGTCCAAATGATTCAAGAAGATGGCATCTTTAGAAGCAACGATGAAGAAGCACAACATCATTATTAATTCAACTACTTCTTCTTCTTCTCATGGACATGCACTTTCTGCTTCTGGTTTCTCCTTCAATACAACTTCTACTTCTTCTTCAGATGAGTGGCTTATTGATTCTGTAGCATCTTATCATATATCTAAGGATAAAGACATGTTTTCTTCTCTAAATGAATGTAACACCAAGAAAATATTTGTTGGTGATGATAGATGTCTTAGTGTTGTAGGATCTAGAATAGTTCAAGTAGATAATGGTAATTTCAATGATGTATTATGTGTTCCAAGTCTTTCTTGTAACCTTCTATTAGTATATCAAATCACTCATTGAGGTGAAGGTAAAACCATAGATTTTTCACCTCACCAAGTTGTAATCAAGGATCTAAAAGATCATAAGCATATTCGTGCAACTGGAATTGCTGATGATATTACCAAGTTGTACAAGTTTGACAATTTTGGGTCATCATCTTTTTCATCAGTTTTTGTTGCTCAGAGCGATGACTTGAGCAAAATTTGGCATGAGTGGTTTGGTCATCTAAACTATCACTCATTGCAGCAACTATGTAATCAACATATGGAAACTAGCCTTCCTTCTGTTTCATGTAGATATGGTGTTTGTGCCGGTTGTGTTCTCGGAAAACATCATCGAGACAATTTTGACAAACATGCCTCTTGGCACGCCTTGAGCCCTTTGTAGCTTGTTCACAGTGATTTGTGTGGTCCACCTTCTTCTCCTTATTTTTCTAGGTGCAAGTATTTCTTAATTTTCATTGATGACTTTTCCAGACGTACTTGGGTTTACTTCTTAAAACTTAAGAGAGAATTTTTTGACAAGTTTTTGACCTACAAGGCCTTTGTAGAAAATCAATCTGGACATCAAATTCAAAAGTTAAGAATAGGTAATGGAGGAGAATATGTGAACAATAATTTTAGAAGTTACTGCATTACACAGGGCATCCAAATGCAACACACTGTCCATATACACCACAACAAAATGGCGTTGTTGAGAAAAAGAACCACACATTAAAAGAAATGGATAATTGTGTGATCCAATCTAAGGGATTAAGTATAAAGTATTGGGTGGAAGCAATCAAGTGTGCAAATTACATAGTAAATCACACTCCCACAAAGGCTCTTAAAAATATAACACTGGAATAATCTTGGACTAAAATTAAACCAGATGTACGTCACTTCCATGTATTTGGTAGTATAACATGGGCTCACATTCATGATGAGAAAAGGAAAGCATTGCAGCCTAAAAGTGAGAAGTGTATATTTGTTGGTTATTCTGAAGATGTCAAGGGTTATACAATTAATCAACCACATTTTAATGAAATTATTATTAGAAGAGATGTTAAAGTTGAGAAAATCTCTTGGCCCATGCGCCTAATTTGATGATTGTTCCTTCTTTGGCCTGTGAGCCATCTTCGGCATTTGTGCCTTCTTCTATTCCTATTCTGGTTTCTTCTTCAGATGATGACAATGAGGATGAAAATCCACCTCTTCATGCTCACCTTCCTCCAGACGAGTCCTTTGAACCTGAGCTAGCGCTAACTCCACCACTTCCTAGATTGGTATGTTCAACACGAGAAGCAACTGGTGATCTTGTCGGTGATCCTTCAGATCAACGTCATACACGTTCACAGTTCTAGTGAGCCTCTTCTCTTTTGGCTCAAGTTTCAGAGACTCATGATCTAAATACATTTGCAAAAGCTTCAGGTCATCCAGATTGGGATACAACAATGGATGAAGAGTATCATTATTTAATGGAAAACGATACTTTAGATCTTGTACCTCTTCCAAAAGGAAGACAACTTGTCAGATGTAAATGGGTCTACAAAACTAAGTATGCATCAGATGGAAGTGTTGAAAGACACAAGGCTTGGTTAGTTGCCAAAGGATTTTCCCAATTTGAAGGAATTGACTATAATGAAACATTTTCCTCTGTAGCCAAAATGAATTCCATCCACCTTGTTCTTGCCCTTGTTACCTCACATAAATGGGAGGTCCATCAGATGGATGTTAAATCCATCTTCTTGCACAAATATTTGCAAGAAGAAATATACATGGAACAACCTCCTGGCTATGTCCAGAATGACTCTAGCCTTGTTTGTTACCTTAAGAAATCTCTTTATGGTCTTAAGCAAGCTCGCTGAGCTTGGTATGCCAAAATGAAAAACTTTTTTATTGATAACTTTCATAATACTTGTCCTTAATGTTAATGATCTTATTCTTACTGGTAGTGACTCAAAAATTTTAAACCATGTGAAAACCATCCTTAAGAAGAAATTTGAAATGACAGACTTAGGATTTTTGCACTATTTCCCTGGCCTCCAAGTTTTACAAACCAATGAAGGAACTTTTCTTTCCCAGTCTAAGTATTGTTATGACCTTCTTCGCTGCTTTCACATGGACAATTGTAAACCAACCCCTTCTCCCTTCCAGTTTGGAGTGAAGATTAATTCCACCTATACTTCTCCCAAAGTTGATGCCGCCCTGTACCGTCAGTTAGTTGGTACCTTATTATACTTGACTCATACCCCTCCTGATGTTTCCTTTACTGTTGGTCTTGTTGCTCGATATATGAAAACACCCCATGAAAGACATTGGAAAGAAGATAAAAGGATACTTCACTATGTCCGTGGTATAGTTGAGTTCGTGATACATTACAGTTCAGGGGGGACTCCTTTATTGGCTAGTTTCACTGATTTAGATTGGGCTGGTGACCCTGATGATTAGAATTCTACTGCAGGTTATGTTTTCAGCCTTGGTTTAGGACCTGTCACTTGGGCTTGTAAGAAACAATAGACTATTGCACTTTCATCAACAAAAGCATAGTATCGAGCAACGGTAAATTCAAGTCAGGAAGCCTTATGGCTTCGACAAATTCTTTCAGAGTTTGGATTCTAGTAGCATCATCCGACCAGATTTTGGTGTGACAATCATAGTGCCACCAAGCTCGCCAAAGACCTAGTTCAACATCAACTTAGAAATCACATCGAGATACACATGCACTTCATTAGAAAGATCATTCGTGATCAAGTTATTGAAGTGATCTTTTTCCCTACATAAGATCAAGTTGCAGACATTTTCACAAAGTCTCTTACAGAAGCGAAGTTTTCCAAACTTTGATGTATGTTAGGAGTTCAGGAAGTTGTCATTAAGGGGGATAGGCTCCAATGCCTCCTTTCTTCTCCTATTGTTTCTGTATTGTAAATCCTTCAATCCTATCCCAATTTGTTCTTAAGGGGGGATGTTAGGATATTTAGACACTTAGGAGTTAGTTAATATCTACTTGGACTAATGTGTCATTAGGTAAAAGTGTGTTTCTTTAGTATTCATTAGTATGGATTTGTAGTTAATAAATATGATGGTCACGATATGTTCTCGACGTAGAGTGATCTGACGGTTCATATTCTCCTCGATATTAATGACCATTGATCTATAGCTTAACACCTGATTGGTCCATGATATCTATTTAAAGAGAATGGAGGGTCATTTGTCAATGATTGATTATGAGAATCTCTCTTATAAAATCTCTTTGTAATCTTTTTCTTTTGCATTAATAAACTCCTCCAAGTGGCTGCGTTGGCTGGGGGCATGGATGTTTCCCTGTAGGGGTTTTACCATGTCAAAACATCGGTGTGTTGATATTTGATCTAGTTGTGTGAGTGGTTACTGAAGGTGTTCGTCCTCTGTTGGAATACCTGTGTTTTTGAAAAAAAAATATGTCTAGTGTCAGGAACAGAGGGAATAACTCCAGTCTATATCACAGTTAGTGTGGAACCTACAACCCTATGTGTGACTAATACACCTGAAGGAACACCATATTTTAGAAAACCATTTTTTAGTAGAAGAGGGGGAGCATGTTAGGGGTCTAATAGAGGACAACCAACTGGGTTACAGGTTTAGGAAGTAGTATTCAACTATCTACACCACACAGAGGATGTAGTTCAACACGTTTCAAAATGGTAGGATTAGATTCCATTATCATATTACCATAATTTTGTGACGAGGCATCAGAGGACCCTGAGAATCATTTATTCATCTGTGAAAATATCTGGGAAGCAAATAAGGTCACATATGAGGATACAAAAGTGGCGTAGTTGGATATAACACTCAGAGACTGTGCATTAGAATGGTACATGAGCCTTGATTTAAGCAATCCACAAGGAGCACCAAAGACTGTCACAGAGGTGAAAAAGCTCCTGGTAAATGAAGCTTAGAATCCAAACTCACAATACCAGTACATGAATGAAATGATTGAGACTAGGAAGAAACCAGATGAGTCGGTTTGGGAGATTGATAAAAGGTTAAAACATTTGAAAGGTAAGTTGAGGTACTCTATTACTGACATGCAACATAGGCAGTTATTATTGAACTCACTATTTCCACACTTGAAGTATCCTTTGAGACAAAAGAAGTTTCAAACTCAGGCAGAGGTGCTGCAAGAAGCCATGCAGCTGGAAGAAAGACAATATCAACAGATAGATCCAACAATAGAAGAGTTGAAAGAGGATATGAAGAATCTGACATTTTAGTTAAACCAAAATAAAGGGAAAGAGGAGAGAGAAGTTGTTTGGTGTGTGTTATGTAGGATATAAGGACACCATAAGAATGAATGCCCAACCTTTGTGAAAAACTTGGCCGCAGGGGTGATAAAACCCTTGCCTACAAGAGGACCATGGTGTGAAATTTGTAAGACACATGGGCATGATCCATATCATTTTCCAATGATGAATACGTATAAGACAATGCCAAAAAGTTATTACTGCAATTTTTGCAAATCAGTGGGTCATGATGACAAGGACTGTAGAACGTTTGAATTGATGAGAGAGAGAACTTTAGATACTTATAGGGTAAAAGAAGAGATGATGGCAGGACAAGATGCACCACAATTCAATAATGAACAACCACAATTCAATCCCGTCCAATCACAGTACAACAATGCACAACCTTAGTATAATACCACACAGTATAACCAGATACCCCAATACAATGCATCGCGTAGAGATATAGGTGAATTCATAGGTGGAGGCCAGGGTAGAGGAGGATTTGGATGAGGCAAAAGGCTAGCAGTATGGCATAATTTTTAATAACCAAGACAATATACAAGAGACTATCCACTTACACCTGCGACATGTATGTATTGTCATGCAACAAACCACAACACAGAAGAATACCCAACATTATTGGGAAAAATACAAGAAAAAAGGAACAAGAACAATCGGAACGTCCAATGGATTTCGGTAGAATCTAGGGATGATGGAAATAATATCAACATAGTGACTCGAGGAGGAGCCAATATGGGAGATGATGCAGAAAAACAAGATCCAGCTCAACACCAGTAGGTAAAGAAGAAAACTGAGCCACATAAATATTTTGACACGCAAAAAGAAAAGAAGATGTTTCAGGGGTCCAGAAAGGAGATTCTAAAATAGAACATTTCATCAACATCAATTTCACAACAAAGTCAGGATCCACCATTGTACAAAGTTCCACCTTCAATGGATCACACCAGTAAAGAACAACCTTTAGAGAAATTAAGTAACCTAAAGACTTTTCTACAATCTTGTGCCAAGTTATTGAATGATTCATCATCCATTAAGGTCTTACAAAACTTTTTGGAAAGATGCAACAAAAAAGTAGAATGGAAGTTAGAACAAAAGACAGTTAATCATCTCCATACAACAAGAAGAAAACACAGGGAATTCAGGTTAAATGCCAACATTGGGTATTTCAATATGGGAGATGTCATACTTGATTTAGGCTTTGAAGTGAATTTCTTCCCTAAAAAGACATGACATTGCATGGGGGAACCCACATTAGAGTATTCACCTGTCCAGTTGAAATTGGAAAATCAACATAGAGTGTTACAATTTGGAAGACTTAAAGGTGTGATAGTAAACTTGGATGGAGTGCACACTGTGGTAGATTTCAAAGTTATAGAAATAGTATATGGCACAACACCCAACCCAACATTACTTGGATTGGACTGGGAATTTGATAACCAGAATGTGATCAACCCGAAGACACGAAAACTGACTTTTGAATTAGGTGAATATAGAGTGATTGCATCATTGGATCCCTCAAAAGAATAAAGTTTTGTAGAGGTGACAAGTTTGGAATTAGAGGAAATAAATCAGTTATATAGGACTACTGCATGAGAAGAAGATTATTTCAACCCAACTACAGATGGGATACTTAGCTGGAGAAGCATTACATCATGTGCCTCAGACTTAGATATAGGTTTGGAGAATTGGCAGCAAAGACTACATGAAGTCTCTATTAGAAAAATATTTTTGCTCGTTTCACCATAGACAATATAGAAATATTGTCACCCAACCATAGGCTGAAGCCACCCCCGAGCACCTTAACCTTGACAAAGAATAATTCCGCAAGCAACCCCTAGGCCTCATAGCCAATCAAGGTAGTGTATCACTCTCTAGAGATAGTGTACCAAGAAGAAAGTCCAAACCATAACCAAGAGAAAGTCCAAGCCTAAAACCGAAAATACAAGTTGCAGTAGCTGCAGTTGCAACTACTCTCCAGACTGGCACACTTACTAAATTTCTGTAGTGCGCACTAAATTTACACTATTGCAAGTTGTGTGTGTCCAAATGATCTTTGACATCCTGTATTTATACTGTTGTTTCTTAGTTGTCTGGGCCAACTTCTCTTTCCAAAGGCTAAAAAATCAATATTAATTATTTTCTTTAGTCGACTTGTCTTCTTGGGTTATGTTCAATGCTTTAGGGTTTCTTCTTTCTTCCCAGAATATTCTAGTCTTGTCAGTGTTACATGTGGAGGTTTAATACCTCCTACAGATACCATAATATCAACACTCCCTCCTAGCTAGGGACGTATTTAAAGGTAATGGTCTTGAGCACAAAAATACCATTCAATCGGTAGCATCATCATAGCTACACAAGCTATCTCATAATCAAATCACGAGCACCATCATCACTATCAGTATCATATGATATCATCAACGATATCATCTCTCAAATCCATACTCCATATGAGTAATCAGACATGATACTGAATAAGTCACTCACTCCACAGAGTGATACACAAACCATTCTTCTAATATGGACATATGTCCTAGAAGAATAACTATTCCAACTTATGCTAGAATCCACGCCATGGTTTGCAAGGAATATTCTTCTAATCCAGACATACGTCCTAGAAGAATAAATGTCCTGGACCATTTTCTGCCTAGAGAATGTATGTCCACCAACACACTGACTATCCATCTAGCTGATAATCATTTCCAACACTACTGATAATATTCATGGAAATTGAAACAATGCCATTCAATAGAACACAACTATGTCTATCCATAGTAGTACAAAACTACTATCCAGTGGTACACAACCACACCAAGTAGCACATGACTACTTAACCAGTGATGCACAGTCACAACCAGTGGAACACATCCACCACAATAGCATACTTCTACTATCCAGAGACATACAGTCTCCAAAAAAATCATATCATCTGATATCAACTTGCATAAAAAATATCATGATATAAACTAAGTCATTCGGGCCATTCTTCCACTCACATCTATGATATCTGGAAGAACATAAGCCCTCAGAAGGTAAAAACTCAACCATGGGCTACCTAGACTATTCCTCTCAAGCATAGAAGAATAAATGTCCCTGATTTTTGAGCCTGGACCATTCACCTAACTAGGCCATTCCTTTGGCACTAATCATAGTGAAACCTGGAGAGATTGAGTCTACCCTAGGAAATGCATGTCCCTAATTGCTAAACCTGGACCATTCATGTAACTGGGCCATTCCTCCAACACTAATCATTGTGAAACCTGGAGAGAATGATTCTGCCCTAGGGAATGACTGTTTGGACCATTTCCTAATGGAAATGACTATCCTGCACCAACCTCCAAAATGGACCATTCTTCAAAACTGCTCACAACTGTGAACTTCAAAAGAATGACTTCTCGATGAGGAGGACCATTCTACTTGGCCACTACTCAATGTGAATTCCAAGAAGAATGACTATCCTAGACCATTCCCTCACACTGGACACAACGGGAATCACTGTCTATGTTACATCAACAATCTATCAGACTATTTTCATTAAGAAAATGATTGTCCGATCTGGACTATTTTCTGAACTGGAAAATTCTTGTCCATCAGAAATCTAAAACCACTTTCCGAATAGGGAAGGAACTACTCATCCTGGACCATTTTTCGAACTAAAAAATGACTGTCCATAAATCAATAACATATCAGTGCTCCCTCCCAACTTGGGGGTAATCTCTTCCTTTTTCAATAAGGAAGTTGTCTCCATGAGCCCCAACTTGTTTCTTAAGTACGTAAAATTTTCATCTTGGACAAAGGCTTTACCAAAATATCTGCTATCTTCTCATCGATGGAGATATATTGGAGAATCACTTCTCTCTTCTGGACTTTATCATAAAGAATATAATTCTTTATCTCAATGTACTTCAGTCTGTCATGGAGCACTGGTTTTCTCTGAAGGATTCACATAGCTCTGATCATTACAATATATCATGGTTAAATTCAATACCTCTATTTCTTGCTATCTCATGACATCGTGGAAAATCTCAAACTGAAACATATCCAAGTAGCACTTCTTCTGTGATCATGAGATTTTTTGATGGATTAACAATCCATCATCCCAGACTTCTGAGTAACCATTATGATACACTATTTCTGTCATAGAAGGTTTTCACCACTCTTATACTGTATATAAGATACTCTACATCAAGTTGTTTGAATCCATACACAGTATTCTTATATCTGCATACATGGGTCTCTTTTTGGTATAAGCTTCCTTCTCAAGTTGCTTTATTTGGGAAGAACATTATTTTATATGTAAATTCCAATCCATGGATACTACAAGAGCTATATCTGGTTTACTGGAACGAGTTTTCGTCATAGTCTTTTTCCCTTCTTCTGGAAGAACTTCTGAATCTCACAATGCTTCCATTCATAAGTATTTTTCACATTTTCTTACATACACTTATCTTTATCATAACTTACATTTCTTCTGCTTGATTGCTTCTAGTGGGTTCAAACCAAGCTGGTAGTCTTTGTGATTCTCGGTATAATAACTGATTGTTTTGGATTTTCTTTCTTTCTTGGAATCTTCATGTTCTTCCTCATGTTTGTCTTTAGCTCTTGGGTCCATGGAGTCTTCTATATGTTCCATTCCTTGAAGATTCCAACTTCTTCCTTTCATCATAGGATCATGGATGTAGATGGAAAACCAAGGATACTTTAAGGCTTCTTTTCGAAGAAGACTTCTTCTAAAGTCAAACTGAACATGTGCTGCTAATCATGGCTATTATTTTTAATGGGAACATGGACATATACTTCATAATCCTTAATGGATAATATCATTTAGGATTAGATCCATCCTAATCCTTGCTTCATGCATGAATGCATGCTCTTCTTTTGGAATTTTGTAATCAACTCCCTCCATCTAAGAGAGTCCACACTTCCGTCTGCATCCTTATCGCATTCTGCAAAGTGTCACAAGTATTTTTCTAATTTCCTTATTGCATTATGATTTCGGCTTATCCAACAGTTGTTACTTATATAATAGCTTCCACATGAATTGTTACCAAGGATTGTCAACATACTTCCTCTTTTCATGTGTATTTCTTGACTTGTAGTCATCGTGATATCAATCCTTATCTTGTTATTCTTCCATAGGTATTGTTTCACTTGAACATCTTATCTTCTAATAAATAAATATGTATGATATGTACAAAAACTATGTAAACATGGTATGTACAAGAACTTTGAAGAATATTGTTACCTTGACTTAGAAGAAGAAGTTTGTTTTATCCTGCTTGGCCTTCTTTGAGGGTTCCCTTTCTTCGACAACTGATGCTTTGTTTGTTTCCTTCCTTTTCTTTAACTCTTGACAGTGGTTCTTGTAGTGACCATATTTTCGACAGTTGAAGCATTGTGTCTTTGACATATCCTTTTCTTGATTTGGTTTCTTCCTCAAGCCAAAATTCTTCTTATTCCTGAAATTCTTGAACTTTGCTGTGAAGGCTTGATCTCCATATTTATTTTGGGATTTCTCTTTTGTGTTAATCCTTGATTCTTCTTCTGCAAATCAAGTCCAAAGTTATTCAAATGTGGGATACTCCTTTCTTGTGTTCATGCTTGTAGAAAATGCATCCCATGTCTTGGGAAGGCCATTGAGTACTATATTTACCAGTTCCTTTTCTGAAATGATTTCTTCAATAGCTTGTATTGATCTTTTAACTGAGAGATTATTACAAAGTAAGATGTTATGATGCCATCATCATTCATTTTCATGTCACAGAGTTCATTCTTTAGACTCATTACTTGTCCAATGTTTTTGACTGAGAAGAGGTTAGTTAGGGCATCATACATCTTCTTAGATGAGTCAAGATGAGATATGTAGGGTATCAAGTGGTATTTTATAGATTCTACTATGATACTCATGGAATTGATGTCATTGTCCTTGAACTTATCCATAATTGCAATGTTCTGAGGTTCCTTCTCTTTTCCTTCTTCAAATTGTGGTTCCACTATCTTTCCTTTCATGATATCCAACACTTTATCCTTGGAAAGGATGAGGTCAATCCTTGTCTTCCATGCTCTAAAGTTAGAAGCCCCTTCTAACCTGTTTTCTGACTTCATAGAGTAAGTCATGACTAATTTGACTTTGTCAACCTTTTACTTTGACCAAAAACTCAAACTTGATGTCTTATCTTATTGAGCATGCCAGTGGGTGCGCTAAGTTAGGGTGCATTAGGATATCTAGAAATTAGGTCAATCTCCTCACTTAAGGTGACTCAATAAGAGGGTTAGAATTTCGTTGTTGCAAACAAAAAATTTGACTGCAAATGCAACTGTAACTAAGAAAATCCTCCAATATATCTTCCAATGGTCAATCTATCTAAAGATAGTGTGGGCCCATAACCTATTAGAAAAATAGGCATGATCGTTTCACCATAGACAATATAGCAATATTGTCACCCAACCATAGGTTGAAGCCACCCCCGAGCACCTTAACCTTGAAAGAGAATAATTCTGGAAGCAAACCCTAGGCCTAATAGCCAATCAAGGTAGCGTATCACTCTCCCGAGCTAGCGTACTAAGCATAAAGTCCAAACCATAACAAAGAGAAAGTCCAAGACTAAAACAAAAAGTACAAGTTGTAGTATCTGCAACTACAACTACTCTCCATATTTGTGCACTTACTAAATTTTTGCAGTGCGCACTAAATTTATGCAGTTGCGAGCTGTATGTGTCCAAATGAGCTCTGACATCCTATATTTATACTCCTCTTTGTTAGATGTTTGGGCTGAATTTTCTTTCTGGAGGATAAAATCTCAATATTAATTATTTTCTTTAGCCAACTTGTCTTCTAGGGTTATGTTCAACTCTTTAGGGTTTCTTCTTGCTTCCTGAAATATTCTAGTCCTGTTAGGGTTACATGTGGAGGTTTAATATCTCCTGCAACTACCATACTATCAACAGTATCCACAAGGATGTGCGCCAGAATAGAGTGCGTAGTAAGGTGGGTCGATAAAGAAGTAAGGGAACCTCCCACTTTTCATGGTTTGAATGACTTAGAAGAATTCTTGACAAATTATGAGGAACAAGTTTTGGAAAATCAAAGGTTTTTAGCTATGGATATTGCACTCAATGCAACACTTGCAATATGGTGGGATGCACACAAGGGAACGATTCAAGATTGGTATCAGTGTAAAAGGTTACTGTGCATTCGATTGGGCGCAGAACATGGGAATAATATATTGCAGAAATATGATGGGTGAGGAAGACCAACTGAGCACATAGATAAATGCACAATACAATGGAGGTTGATACCACCAGAAGAATGACCTCATTACTTTATTCATACATTGGAAGGGATACCAGGGAACTAGTACATATAACATGAACTGCGCAGAGGGACTACAAAATGGACACTATTACAACATAATTTTGTGGCAAATTTCTCATTTGAGCATGAGAACCCCAATATCAATTCAACCCTGAAGATGATACATGGAATGATATTTTTTGGGGAACTTGAGGTGGAAATTATCACAGAATATCAACAACAAAACAGATAGATAGCCAAAGACTTACTCTCATGTTATCATGTCTCATAGGATAGACCAGAAGAAGATGATCCACACAACATCCATATAATAGAGATTGAAGGAGAATGAGAGGTGGAAGGTCCATCTCTAGAGTCAGAGGATTTTTTTGCACCAATTAAGGTCAAGAAAGTAAATATTTGGATAGAAGAAAACCCTAAAATGGCAAGCATTGAATACTACTTGGATGAGCAGACACTAGAAAGGATAACAAAATTACTGTGCGAATAAAGTGAATTTTTTATAGCAACCTTTACAAAGATGAAAGGAATAGCAGGTGAGCTGGGTGAGATGAAGATACCCCTAAAAGAAAATTATAGACCTATTAGACAAAGGCCTTATAGGCTGAATCCAGTGTATAAGCAAAAAGTGAAAGCATAAGTTGACCGAATTCTAGAAGCTGGTATCATAGAGCCAGTGGTAGAATCCAAATGGATCAGTCCCATGGTAGTCCAAGAAAATAAACAAGGGGGAATAGTAATTTGCTTAGATCTAAGGAAATTGAATGATGCTTTCTTACATAATCCCTTCCCTACCCCTTTTAAAGATGAGGTTTTAGAGAATGTGGGAGGCGATGAAGCATATTCATTCACAGATGGATTCTTAGGTTATCATTAGATTAAAATAGATCTAGAGGATAGACATAAGACTACATTTGCCACAAAATGGGGATCCTATCAGTATACATTTATGCCCTTTGGATTGAATAATGCACCAACTATCTTTTCAAGGGTGGTCACAAATTCTGTTAAAGATTTCATACATAAGTTCTTAGAAGTATATTTGGATGAATGGACTATTTCTAGTCTTTTGAAAGATCATGTAGAAGTATTAAGACTAATGTTGGATAGGTGTAAGGAATGTCAAATCTCATTAAAAATCAAGAAATGTATTTTCAACACGCCTTTTGGGATATTGTTAAGACATGTGGTATGTAAACAAGGGTTACTGGTTGACCCTGTTAAGATTGTTGTAATTGTGAACTTACCACCATCGAAGTCAGTGCGCCAGTTAAGAGCCACACTTGGACATAGAGGGTACTACAGGAAGTTTATCAAGGGGTATGCATAGATTACCATGCCAATGGAAAAGATGTTGAAGAAGGAAACTAAATTTCAGTGGAACGAGGATTGTCAGCAGGGATTGGATACTTTGAAGGAGAAGATGGTGAAAACAACTATTTTAGTGTTTCCCGGTTGGGAAAAGGCATTTCATGTACATGTAGATGCATCAATGATAATACTTGGAGCAATTTTTGTGCAACCAGGAGCAGGTGACTTAGATCATCCTATAGCCTTTGCAAGAAGGAAGTTATCAGAATCAAAGCATAATTACAACACAATAGAAAGACAAGGTCTAGACATGGTGTATACACTGCAAAAATTTAGACATTACTTATTGGGAAAACACTTTATAATGTTCATAGATCATTCTTCCCTCAAATAGATTGTCAACAAGCCAGTGTTAGGGGGGACCATATGTAGATGGATATTATTGTTTTACGGATTTGATTTTGAAGTAATATTTAAACTAGGGAAAATGAATGTCGAACCATATTACTTATCAAGTATAACCAATGGAGAAGAACCTACTAACTTAGAGCACAACTTCCCTAATGGACAATTATTTTCAGTTCAGATGGCTGATGAGTACTTTGATGATATCATTGAATTATTGAGCACAAGAGTTGTGCCAAAGGAGTTTAGTACTGCGTAGAAGGAAAACTTGGTAGTCAGAGTTGCAAATTATCAACTAATTGTAGGTCATTTATACAAGATGGGAGTGATCCAAAATGGATCCAAGAAAGCCAAAAATTCAAATTTCTCAGATTTAGACGAAACCAATGCCATCACCTAGTTCTTGTTGTGTTGATTCCGACAATATATTCTTTTTCAAAAATGGACACCGTATGGCGAAGTTATCATGATCTGAATTTTTTTCCAAAAAGGAAAAAAATTCAAAGTTAACAGTCCATACTCCTGATGTCAACAGTACATCAGCATGATAGGGTAGATGATGTCAGCATGCTGACATGGCAGCATCGGAGGCTGAAACATGGCATGCATTTTTGTCATTTTTGGGTGATTCTGTGGCAGATGACTGGACTATACAAATGATGATGTGGAAGTCCATACAGTGATGTGGCAGACCCTGGTGCAGATAGATGGTATTACATAAGGACATGCTAGCAATGACATGGCCCAGTGAAAGATAAACACGTGGAAAGTGTGTTGACTATGCAGGATGACTATGCGACTGACTGGGAAGTGAATTGGTGGTACAGTCCAATAGGGTGTTGACACATGTCACAATAATAGGGCATCACATGGCACCCTAGATCTATCCAAATAGGCTAGGTAAAAAATGGTTGAGCCTATGACAGATTCAAACCCCTGACCTTCGGGCTTGGCAACGACTTCATAACCATGCGCTAACCACTTGGGCACGTGTGTGACTTGTTATGTGATATGGCACATTATGGTTTTAAGTTGAGTTTGATGCAGAGTTTGGGGTTAGCGCCCGGTCGGTAGGGATAGCTCGCCGACCAAGGTTCCTTTCACGTGACCAACAACATATTACCAAGGTTTAAGCAAAAATGGGCTTAATCATTTCACTCCATCACGTGACCACATGGTGACCCACACGACCATGTGCCAGAAATTAGGGGTGCAACCTACTGTTAGCACTGGCACTTGACCATGTGGCTTCCCACATGACCAGGGGCCGGAGAAAAAGGGGCACGGACACCAATAATTTTCCAAAGTGGGTTTTAAACTTTGGAAAGTGTATTTTTAATTAATTTCAGACTGATATTGGTGGATTTTTCCCATTATTGGAGGATCTAGAGCTCGATTTGAGGAGATATTTTGGGAGGAAGTTGGGATGTGACCCCCAAATGAATATATATATATATATATATATATATA
>JASDQU010739323.1:173414-185598 GCA_032191745.1 Picea mariana | reverse complement strand
TGGGATTTCGTCGATTTCATTTTTCACAGAGCTTCATGGGTCTAGAATCGATTCGAGGTCCTCAATTGTCTTCCAGATCACTTGCTTTCGATACCCTTGGTAGGTTTCAGGCTTGATACCCTGCTCATTGTGGTCTACCCGACTATCGACTATACCCGCCTAGTGATTGTTCGCACGCTGGCAACCTAGTTTCCTATCTTTCTAGTGACATACATAGGTGACTGTGGGGGTATACCATAGTACCTAGGACAGACATTGGGTCACACTTTGCAGAGTATACCCAGAGGGTGCTTCCGTTTTTGAGTTTCACTTGCACCGATAAGTTTCTCTAGTGTTGGTTGGTGTAACTGTTCTTCCAACTAGTTAGTCGTTTGCTTGATTTGCCTTTAGGAACTTTTAGTGTGTGCTCTGTGCTCCCTAGTTTTCCATAGTGAGTTAGTCAGTCATGGCTTTGGGTCTCTGACCTAGGGTGGTATATGTTGTGAGGGAAATCTCCTTATGGACTAGCAAATAGGGTTAGACTTTGCATGCATATATGACTATAGAAAATCTACTTTCTACCTTCGTCCCCAGACTTAAATCCCATTTCTTTTTAATAAATGCATGGCTAGATCAACCTACCTTGTTTCGAGCATTTGATGTCAATCCCTTGTCGCACTTGATTACTTGTTCGCAGTTCTCCTTTCCAATGCTGACCTGCATACAAGACAAGAAACAACTACACATGCATACTACCTATAGAATAATGGGTTAGAAATTCAAACATGTACTTAGAAAATTATGAATAACTCATGAATTGGGATGGGAAAAACACTTTCTTTATTACTTTGAATGAGTCAACTTACAAAAGTTGAGACCGAACACCACTCTGCGAACCTGATCCTGGGCTCCTCTTCGACTGTCCTCCAACTGCTTTGCTTTGTATCTCCTTTAGCACAAGGAAGGCTAAAGGTTTGGGATAATGGGAATACACAAATGCACAAAGTTTCTTTGCTATATTTTTCCTCCTCCAAATGGGACCCCTACCCCTTCTTTTATAGGCTATAAGGAGCTAGGTGTTTGGATGAACCCTCGGCCATGCATGGCTGGGAGTTTCAGTTAACTCACCCATAGCTTTTGTGTTCTGTTAACAACTTTCCTTTTTTTGTGCTTTTGTCGGTCCACACAAGCTGTCTTAGGTCAGCCAGCATGTACACGCATGTAGTAATGGAGTAGGGCGCGTGGGCCTTTATAAAAGAGGTTTTTTAAAGATTTGTTCAGTAGTTCTTTGGAAAAGAAGGGATATGAGATGGCCTTATGCCAGGTAAGCATGTGTGGTGCAATTTAGGGTTATAACAGATGCCCCCTAATGTGTGAGGTCAGAAGAGCATCTGATGGCCAAAATACATTACCAATATTTACTGATCTGTCGAATGATTGAGACCAAGGATCAGGAACTGAGAGGTGTCGTCTGCAAAATAACAAATGTCTCACCGAGACAGGCACACCCATGCTTGGGATAAAACATAATCATCGCTACCAATCAAATACACTATAGATCCATGTTATATAAAGAGTAGCCATGAACAATACATAGTGGAGCTTCATCTCGAAATTAAAAAGATATACATATAGAGTATCCATGTTCTAGAAGCTAATATGGCCTGGTGGCTGGAGATGAGATCTTCAGAGCTCGAGCAACAATTTCAGAATCTTCAAAACTCGGGTAGGAGTGTAATATGAGTGTATGACTACACTACCTAGAGGTCTTCGACGACTCGTCGATCATGGACTAGATAATCTTGATGATCAGAATGAAGGCTTCATTGATTTCGAATAAGGACTTGATTGGACATTCAGGATGGTCGGGTATGAGGACAAGAGACATATTGCAAATGGGATGACTCAGGCTTGGTGACAAACTTCCCTTGGAAAATAGCACGACAAATGATGAGACTTAGGCAACATGGTATTAATCATAAGTCTATGAAGCAGGAGGCAACGCAAACTCTCCATATGTTTGGAAGGATAACCAAACGGTGGATGACACAACTCTATATAGCGAGAAAAAGATTCCTAACATCGTACTACATCCCATAGTCTGATGAACAAACGAACAGATGTTCTTTATCCAAGGGTGACTCATTATTCTGCCAATAAAGAAAATAATTTTCCCTTCCTCTTTTTGGGGTATATTTGATTTTTTTTGTCTTTTTCAATAATTTTGGAAAAAGAATTAAGGAATATTACGTTACAAAGGAGGAACGAGTGTTTCAAACATACAAGTTCAAGTCATAAGGACAAGATTGATGTTCAAAATAGTGATACTCGGGAAAAATCCTTCGGGGGCCAAGGGTGTTAAAACGCAGAAGCAAATTATTACAAGGCTGACATATAAGGTATGGAAATGCGGTTAAAAAAACACACAATGGTAACGTCCTTCGATGTAAGTTTAATGAGCCCAGGGAAGGTAAGCTCAGTGGGTTTTCATATTTAGAGAGTTTGAAAAAACATAAAAGGAGACTCCATTGGGGACCTTTTTTGAAGGTAGTCTAGTCGGTTCGAAAAAGGGGTAAACTAGCACCGACAAGACATCTATTCAAAACCATTTTAATGAGTGTGATAAAGACAATATCACTTGGCCATTTTTTCATTTTTAAGGAGTCTAAAAAAAGATTAACTATGGACTCCGTCAGGAATGTTCTTCTGGACCAATTTAACGAGTGTGAAAGAATAAGGTCACTCGACAATCTTTTCAATTTTAAGGAGTCTGAAAAGAGCTTAACTATGGACTCTGTTGGGGTTCGTTTTTCGTAAGTTTAGTCCCTCAGGCCTAAGAAAGGGGTAAAATTATACCTGAGAGTACTCTTCTAAAGAATGAAAGTTCCATAAAGCATACCTTCATTTGTACAATTGACCATTTGGATCGAAAAAGGGGTAAACTACCGCTGGACAGACGTGACTTCAAATTTTAGTTAAACAAGCGTGATAGGCCACAAGATCGCTCGACAATCTTTTCATGTTTAGAGGGTCTGAAAAGGGCTTAAAAGAAGACTCGTTATTTTTTGGGAGTCTTGAGGGTGAGGTCAAGAGTGAAGAATAATCATGCAAATGAGGCTCAAACTCGTATTTAGAAAAAACTACAAGGACTCTCGAGCCTACAGTGTTTTAGAGACAGCATGGACACCATAATGCAACCAGGATATTCCTAGGGAATCCATGTTCTGGTAAGATCTTCTGCCAAGTTGCGATACTTCTAAAGCAGATATAATGGTTCTGTGTCACAACCTGACGGGATTGATCCTAGGGTAGAATAAAAATACAACGATATACAAAAGTCGGGGTAGTAACTTAACCTATATGCTCAAGTTGATTCTTGGAAAAAATTTCATGGACCGACGAAAATTACTCAAAACTCCCAAAAACTGTCCCAATACCTGATCAAATCCCTCTGATGCAACTCCTGAATCACTCTAAATGGTTTTTGGTATAAAGAAAATGATAAGGGAGGCCAAAAAAGTGACAAAAGAGGCCAAAAAGTCTNATTTGGAAATTGACTTTAGAGCCAAAAGACCCCCTTTGATAAAAACGGTGATTCCGGGAGCTACAGTGGATGAAACGAACTTTCGTCTGGACCAAGTAAGTACAAACTCCCCTATCTAGCTATTCAATTCTTTATTTTTTCTTTGCATTTCATTTTTTGGGTGGGTGTCGACCTTTAAAAAGTTAGCCCTAGGTCCATGCAGGCTGTCTCTAGATAGGCCGCATGTACACTCAGGTAGAGTAAAACCTACCCACGTGTACACACAACTGTCACCTAGACAACACACGTAGACCGCCCTTTATTGAAAAAAAAAATAAAAAATCACTCACCCACCCTCCTGAACCTTGTTGTTTTGGCAGGATGTATGTCCACTGGAGGGAAAGGGAGCATGAAGAAGTTGGTGAGTTGGTTGCGGAAGATCTGAATGCTGTGGTCGCGTTAATGTAATGTGGTTTGTTAAATTTCTTCCTATTTCCTTTTATGCAGGCGCAACCAAGGTTACTAAATGCCTTGGTTGACTATTGGCACCCTGATGCAGAGGCTTTCATGCTAGAGGGGCAATCATTGGTGCCCACCACCGAGGATATCTACTTTTTGACTGGCCTCTCAAGGAGAGGGGAACCAGTCAACTTTAGGACGTTTCCGTCGGGGCTGCATAACATAGTGGAACTGGTAGCCCTGTACTGTGAGGCTGGGACAAGCCGTTTGAGCTCCCAGGTGCCTATAAGCAAGATCACTAACCTATCACTGCAAGAGATATTATTTCTCATTGGGTGGATTACCGGTTCAGTGGCCTTGCATTAGGCATCCCGCGCACAGATGAACTGTGTTGTCCAATGATTGAATGCACAATTTTTCAACTGGAGTACTACACTGCTGGAGTGTATGAAGAGGCAATTGACAGATTGTCATCAGCAGACACAGAGGAACTTCGGGTTTGGGATTATTTTGTGTTCATTCTTTTTCGAGAGAGTTCCGAGTTTTAGTCCTCAGGTAGTGGTACGAGGGCACTAGGCCTCTTTTCCCCCTGTGTGTAGATGGGCAGTATTACTGCCGTGACAGGGTGGTGGAAGGACCAATGAGTCCTTCGATGATGACTTTTTTGCATGGCTGTCACAGCAGATCCCGATTATAGAGGACTACCCCTATGCCGAGATTTATTTTTCGAGAGACCCGGAGATACCAGTACCTCCTGGTGAGGAGCGAGGGGAGAAGGGTAAGTCTTCACCTTTGTAGTTTTTTTTGTTGTATATGTAATTTTTATGTCGTTTTTTTTTATATATCATCATTTTTTTTTTATATTTTAGAGTGTTTGACGGATATACGTTTGTTGCATGTAGATGTAGGACCAGTGCAACCTGCTGATTATGCAAGGAACAGGCATCATCCTCAGTCAGGGGCCGCAGTCGCCGCTTCCAAGGGACCAGCAGTAGCAGGAGAAATCCCAGCCAGAGATTGAGGACCTGCTGCCATCCATGCAACCTCATGTAGTGGGGGCACCTCAGACGTGGGTCCGATTGTTTAGGTGTTTAGCCCATGCTGTGGACCAGTATAATAGGGACCATAGGCCCTGAACCTATTTAGACATTTTACGTGCCACGAGCACTACTTGTATATATTTTTTTGAGGGCATAATCCCTGTGACTCATTATTGGTCCTATTTTTGAGGCACTTGCATCCATCTATGTACTCTGGTCACTTTATGATATTATATATGGTTTTTTTTGGACTTTTGTGTCTTATGGATCATGTGTACAAATAATGTATTTACATGCTTATGCTAATGTTCTTTCATATGTGTGCAAGATGCCAATCTAAAATTTGATTAGCTAGAGTATCTGTAACTTGGTTTAATCTCCTAGGAACATGAAAATATGTAATATAATCAAAGTTTCATTCTAAGAGACGTACCCTAAGGAATCGTTAGTGTAAAGTTGGATCATGAACCCGGTACACTATATTTAACTGAGACACAACTAGTTGAGCATCGAGATAGACCCAGAGATGAGAGATACCCAATGACAGAGAGTCACGAAGTAAATCAATAACTACACTATACTCAATGACATTATTTTTGGTGTCACCTAAGCATATACCTCCGAAATATAAAAAATGGCCTCGAGGTGTAAAGATTACCCAAGCTGCGGAGGCAAGCCTCCGAGTGTGTCGACTAGCACCATATGCATATGCAACGAACACCTCAGAATCACTTGACATCTGCCACAGTGATGAAATATAACATCAATGATATGTCCATAACACTTAAAAGAAACTAAAAAGTAATAGTACAAAGACTATACATATGTTACAAAAAGTTACCCACAGTGACCTACCTATGAGTAATACTTCTTGAGGTAGAGCCCATTTTTAGGCTCCGCCAAAGCATTCCCTTCGAAATCAACTAGATGATAGGCACCCTTTTTTAATACCTCTTTTATGATGAAAGGCTCTAACCACATGGGTTTGAATTTGCCTACCCCCGGGTCCTTATCTTGGTCATAGACCAGGACAAGGTCGCCTTCAGAGAAAATCCGAGGACGAACAGACCTATCATATTGACACTTGACCTTATGTTTGTGGGCCTCATTGGCTAGGGCTGCATCATGACGTTGTTCATTGCGCTGCTCAAGGTATACTAACCGTTCTTTGAGTGGAGAAGTGTCTGGAAATAATTGTACTACCAATTTTAGAGATGGGATCTGACATTCGATGGGCAAGACTGCCTCTAGCCTGTAAATGAGTTCAAAAGGTGAGAAATCAGTTGTAGCCTTAATAGATGTTCGGTAAGCCCATAATGCCGAGTATAACATCAAATGCCAATTTGAATTGGTTGAGTTGAAAGTTTGTTGTAGAATAGTCTTAAGAGTTTTGTTTACAGCTTCCACCTGCCCATTGGCTTGGGGGTAGTAGGGTGATGAATGTTCTTTCCGTAACCCAATATTTGATGTTAATTCGGTCATCATCTAGTTCTAAAAGTGACTGCCATGGTCAGCGACAATCTCCCTTGGAACGCCGAACCTTTCTATGATCTGGTTGAATAAAAAGAGAGTTGCAGTCTCTCCATCATCTTTAAATGTTGGCATAGATTCAACCCACTTTGTGAAGTAGTCGACAGCTATGATGATATAGCGATGCCCCCTTGATGAAGGGGGGTTGCATGTGGTGTAATCAATCCCCTACTTGGTGAAGGGACCAACGGTGATGAAAGGAAACATGGGAGCGGGATGTGTCCTCATATTCCGAGAGAATATTTGGCATGGATGGCACTTCTTGACTGATTCGATACAATCTTTGATAAGTGTCGGCCATAAGTAACCTGCTCGTAGAATTTTTTGGGTTGTTTCCAACCTAGACAAATGACCGCCACAAGCTTCGGTATGGAAATCGTTAAGCACGATAATTGCTTCCTCATGAGTGAGACATCAGCGTAGGATGCAGTCTACACCTCTCCGATACAACATATCATCGAGTATGAGATAATTCTTAGCCTGGTGGCATATACGTCGACGATCATCACAAGAAGTAGAAGTGGGGCTTTTCAAAGTCTAGAGATAGATAAGTATATCTCCATACTAGGGATCTGAAGATGTGATAAAAAACATATCTCCCTAGATAGGCGATTCTTTAGGCACAACGTCACCTGACTCAACCGAAAGTTCTGAAATAAGCTCTGCGAAGACCAGTGACTTTTTGGACTTTGCTGAAACGAAGTCTAAGTCAAACTCCTGGAGGATGACTATCCATCTACTGATTTTTCCACCTATTACCCATTGTGTCAACATGTACTGGAATGGATTCATGACAACAATGACGGTGGTCTTGCGAAACAGAACATAATGATGGAACTATTGAACATCATGAACTGCTACCAACACAAGTTTTTCGATATGAGAATAGTTGAGTTCCGGTCCTACGAGGCCTCGGCTCAGGTAATAGATCATGTATTCTGAGAACAAGTCATCTTCCTGAACTAAAACCATGCCAATGGTTGACTCTGCTGTAGCCAGATATAATAAGAAATCTTTGTTATAGTTAGGTGGCTGGAGCAGAGGGGCAGTTGTGAGGGCATGTTTTAATGCATCGAAAGAGCGTTGAGCGACATTGTCCCAGTAAAAAAGAATGTCTTTCTTTAGTAAGCGCATAAATCCCTTGGTGATTTCGACATAGTTGGCAATGAAGCGTCGTAAAAATTTCTCCTTGCCTTGTAGACTCTGAAGTTGAAGGATTGTGCATCGAGGGGGGCAACTGGATTATTGCCTCCACCTTGAGAGGATCGACCATGATCCCTATTGTTGATATGATGAAACCTAAAAAATGTCTTGACGTTACGCATAAGATGCACTTGTTTGGATTCAAGTGAATCCGGAAGTAGCGACAACGTTTGAAGATAAGTCTAAGGTGTGTGGGATGATCTATTCTCTTGCGAGATCGCGATGCTAAATCATCTAGATAGGCCTCAACTATACGCTTGAGGTCATGGAAAGCAAAAGACATGACCCACTGAAAGGTTGCTCCAACATTTTTAAGACCAAAATGCATCTTATGATATGCGAATGTACCCCAAGGACAAATGAATGTCGTTTTGTGTTGGTCTTCGGATTTGACTTGTATTTGATTATATCCTAAAAAACCATCCATGAAAGAAAAGGATTTGCAACCAACACATTCATCAATGATCTGGTTGATGAATGGTGTTGGAAAATTGTCTTTGGGACGTGCCTTGTTCAAATCACGTAAATCGATACATACACGAATCGTGCCATGTTTTTTATTGACTGGCATAGGATTTGACACCCATTGAGTCAAATGGATAGGATAGATAAAACTTGCCTTTAGAAATTTCTCAACCTCAACCTTAATGGCTGCTGCTTTCTTAGGATTAACTGGACGAAGCTTCTGCCGAATAGGCTTGGCATTAGGATACGTTGTAATCTCATGTTCAACTATTTTTGGATTAGTACCTGGAATTTCCTCATAAGACCAGTCAAAAACATCGTAGGATTCTTTGAAAATATCTATGTAGATTTGAATCTCTTCGGGGGAGCAGTCAACTCCGACGAAAACATTCTCCACGATGCCAGGGTTTTGGGAGATATTGATCGGTATAGTTTCAGCGATAGTTGCCATATTGCCCTCAGCATAAATTTCATGTGTAGCTAAGAGATTAATAGGGCATGACTGATCTCCCGTCATGGTCACGGTGAATTCTCCTGATTCGATTCGGCTTAACTATGGGAGAAAATATGATCTATGATGAAGATCTTCCCAAGGTTTGTCCATACTATTCATTGCTTCGATTACTGCTTCGTCAGAAGGCAAGAATAAGTCTAATGAATCAGTGTTAGTGAGAGAACCCTGAGCCCAAATAGGCTCTAGAAGTGGATCTAACTCTTGTGTAGGAGTCGGATTAGTGTTAGTTGAAGCTTCCTAGACTAAAGAGTACACTACTTCAGCTGCAGACAAGGGCATGGACATGCTTGGGTGCCCTGTCTCATCCATTGTGGCGGATGGGGAAGGAAGTATCCATGGATCATCGAAGTAAGTCGTGCAGAACGACGAAACCTGAAAAATATCAACCTTATGGTGATTGGATATAAATTTGATATCGCCATGAGGGGGTGGGTAGTCGAAGGTACCCATCAAGGATGGATACAAACCAACTCCTACGTTGATGACACTTAGTTGAGGATTATCAATCATCGGGACCGTGGATGCCCCCAAAGCTAGGTTAGGTCTGGAGAAAGACAATTGATCGATGGTCACTATCTGACCCTCATGTGGAAACAACAAGACCCAAAAAACTGTAGCAACCATAGCTTGCATAGAATAAGTCCAACTCCTTCCTAGAAAGAGGTTATAGTCGAGGGGAGCATCGACTACCTCTACTTCGACACACATGGTCTTCCCTCCTAACTGCACAGGAAAAGAAGGAACGATGCCATGTGTTCGGAACGAATGATCGTCGAAAGCGGTGAGGAGAGTAGGTGACGAAGACAAAACTGGCTGGCCAATGGCCCTCCAACATGCCAACGACATAACGCATGTCGATGCGCCCTCATCAATCACTGTGTGGAAGATATTTTGAGTAAAAGTTTCCGTGGGATAAGCCACTACTATCTGAAATGCTACGTGGTAAGGCATACGAGGTTTTAAGTCGGTTGTATCCAACATGATTGTACCTGGATTACAAGTCTCGGTAGAGCCTAAAGTGGTTAACAAGGCTTTCCTTTGAGAAGGGCAGTTTTGGAGGACTTCCAAAGTGGACATCGCACAAGGGGTTTGTGATAAATCTTCCACGACGGAGTAGTTCTGGGTGGCCCTTGCATTTGGGTTATGAGAAGCTTTTTTAAATGCACCTTTTGGAATGTGTGTCATTGTTTCGCCCAACATCTTCTCAATTTGTAGAGGAAGAGAGGGGAGGTCAGCTTCTTTACCTTTCTCAGAAATGCTTGGTTTACTATAGTCATGTGCTCTAGTTGATATAAAAGCATCACCCCTCACCATGTATACGTTCATGGATGCGGGGTTGTTTGCAGGCGGAGGGGGTTCTTGGCCGCCCCCTTCCATGCTTGTCGAGGGTTGGGTTAGATTTTTCCCATGATGAAAGGGATTAGTCAACACACCAAGCTGTTACTGTGTCACAAACTTTTGGGCCTCTGCAAGCCGAGGACACAGATGGGTTGGGTGGTCTTCCACGCACAAGTTGCATGGATACCTCACCTTCCGTTTCTTAGTGTTTTCCCCACCAACATTATCGATAGGCTTTTTATCCCCCTTACCCTTATTTCATTGTTTTTTCTTCCCTTTAGGTTGTTGGGTGGCCTTTGGGTTAGTCGACTGCACTGTGTGTACCTCCGACGTTTTGGTAGGGGGAGTAGCCAAAGCAGTAGTTTGGCTGGCCGCTATGTGTTGTATAGATAACTGCTGCAACTACTTCATCAATTGCTCAATGGGATTTGTTTGTGCTGAACTGACAATACCATCGGCATGTGGTCCAACTCTCTGTCTAGTTTTATCCAGTATTGAACATGGCGCATCTGGAAAGATGTTGTATAATAAACCGAACTGAGAATAGATGAGCTCAAATTGTTGAGCCCTCATGATGGCGTATTCTTTAGAGAAAACTCCTGATGTCGCGATGTCTTTGGATAACTGCGGGACCAAAGATTTAAGGAACCACTCAAGCAGGAATGCTAGTGGGACTAGCACCTTGATCAAACTCTTCCAGCGTCTCCATTCTCGGATGTGATCAGAGATATGGTTCGCTGTTGTCTGTTCGAAATTGGTGAGCAGCTCTGTGCCAGCATCGTATCTCACAGGTAACTGGAAATGGTTCAGGAAATCCATCGCCAGTTCGCCAAAAGAAGAGTATCTTGAGCGATTGAGCTCAATGTACCATTTTGTGGCACTCCCAATGAGAGTACATTGAAACAATCACAATTGTACGGAGTCATCTTTCAATGAGTTAGATGAGCACCAAAGATGAAAGGTAGTCACATGATCTCCTGGATCTTCATTAGGTTTGGCTTCGAACTTTGGGATATCTGAAGGAAACTTCGTTGGCATAGGAGGCCAACGTGGATCATGACAAATAGGGTCATTCAACAACCTTGTCAAATCTGGCAAGTGCAAAGTCGCCAGGAAGGGAAGTTTGGGTTGTTGGTGATAACCTGGGAAAAAGGGGCCTAGGGTTTGATTGGCACCAGGTTGCCAGGAAAAGTTTGGCTGCTGGCCCATATTCTAATAGAAACCATGGCCCTGGAAAGCGTATGGATTTTTCATATGTGGAGACATCATCGGCTGATTTCCCAAATAAGACATAGATTGTTGGGCATGCATTATATTTGAAGGACTTTGGGAAGGGTTATCCCATGTTGGTCCCATGGGGATAGGCATAGTAGTTTGTCCAAGGTTCCATTGATTGTGGAAATAATTACCCCAGATCAGCATTCTGGACGATGGAATGGATCCCTGCCAAGAATTCCAAGGCCCTGATGCAGAAGAAGTTCCTAGGTTTCCCCCCTGTGCAAGAATAGTACCCTGCATAGGAGTAGATTGTCCAAAAATGGGATTTCCCTCAGTCGAGAAAGTGGTTGATGAGAAGGCATTGTTACCAAATGTTCTGTTTAAAGAAAATGGTGTCGAACCCATTGGCATACTATGCGAAGGTGGTCCTTGAATCCCTGCTCCAAATAAACTATGGTGTGTAGGTTTCTCGACGAATTGCTGATGCAAGCCACCGAGTGAAGAGGACGAAGGAGGTATATGACCCCCTCCGTAAGGGAAAGTGTTAAAAGGAGCAAGAGTGCCCCCCATGTGACCTTGCAGAGGAGTGCTAGAGCTCCCTACCCCCAGACCTAAAGTCTTTAAAGTGGAGTAGGAAAGTACAGGACTTGTACCCGAACTAGGCATCCCGTATGAAAACGGAGGGCCTGTCGCACTTGGTGTAAAAGGGGGTGTGGCTGCCATCGAAGACGGTATCAGACCACTGTGCGAGGTAGTTGCGGTTGAAACCATGGTGGTTCAGACCAGTGACAGTGGGTTAGGAGGTGGAAACACTCCTGTGGTGACAACCATGGTGGGAATTGAAGAATTCCCAGAAGAAGTAACAACATTTGTTTCCATTGCTGTGTGCGACACTATTTGGCGCTCGTAAAATTG
>JASDQU010739323.1:128946-150654 GCA_032191745.1 Picea mariana | reverse complement strand
TTTCACGCAAGAAATGCCTATGTATCCCCACATAACATTGAATGTTACAAATTTCATAACTATGGACACACAATTAGTGATTTTAGAAGCATGATCGATACTTCCATGAAATAGAACACTGATATCAGATATAAGAAAGTATGGATAAGAAAATACAAAGAATAGGTGAACAAAGACCAGGTCGCAGAGATTGCAAGTTTGGAAATAAAACGAGATGAAAAAAATTCTATAGAGAAAAATAAAGATGTCAGATACGAAAATGTTCGGAAAATAATTGAAAGAAAACAAGGATAGGTAAATACAAAACAAGTTCAAGAGATTGTAGTTTCAAGCATTGTAGTGAAATATGAATCCACAGATAGAAAGAAAGAAGTCAGATCTCAGAGAGATGATGAATCTACCAATGAAGATGATGATGAATATACATTAGAGAAAGAATTGTTCTGAGCCATCCAAATTAGAGACTCCCAGGTAATATGAATATTAGACAGGGGGAGTATATGCGATAACTATGACAAACCAAAGAACCATCCTTCGATAATCTTGTAAAGTTGGAGAAGAGAGATCTAGAGAAATCATTTAGCAGAAGTACAATCATTTGTAGTAGTGAAGACTTCATGACAGTATAGTGGTAAATGGGTGAGCATTATGGATAGTTGTGCAATAGATTATTGGAAGGTGTTAGCGATTAAGCTTGTCATGTTCTGGTGGATGGTGATTTTGGCCTAGGTCTGTGATTTTGCCTGTCGTTTCCCCCGTTTTGTGTAGACCCGATCATATATTTCTCCTCCCGATGTATATTTTCCTTTGTTATTTACTTTCATCCTTTGGTTGACTGGTTTTCCTTGTCGAAGTTTGCCTGAGAGATATCGGCCCCATGATTTTCTGTTCCCCCTATGGCTGATTACTTCTCTTTTTTCCTCTATTATTGAGTCTTTGTTTTTTCCCAAGTCCTAGCCGTTCCATCCAAGTATTCATTATTGCAGGCCGCAACACTAAGAGTGGTCTTATATGGAATCAAGAGAGAGTGGGAACTGAGATTTCAAATGTTGAGAGATTATGCATCAAGGATCTTGAAATCCCTATTCGTGAAGGGGAAGATCTAGGCTGTCTATTTGTGATAAGAAGAGGGTCATTGATTTGACTTCGATGATTTTGGGAATCAAGATTTCAGGGTTCTCATCGCCAAGTGCACCCATAGCCCAAATCCATGAAATACGAAATCCTGATTTCATGATTTCGCGAATCAGAGGTTTCCCAGGAGCAACATCTCTTTCTCCCAAAACGCAAATTTGCGAAAGCTCCCATAAATTGGGCCCACGATCCTAGCACCCGGTCACAAAGGAAGTAGGTCTGGTAAAAGGGGTTAGCACTCATCGCATATTCAACATTTCGTATTTTCAAGGGAATGATCATGGCCATCCATTTTGAAGCGAGTCTGACCGTCGATCCCAATGACTATTTCACGATTTCAGGCATCATGATATTGAAGCAAAGATGGGGTGAAAACTACCAAAATGAGAAACCTTGAAACATCATGTGGGACAAGCATGATGTCACGGTCCACATTCACATGGGGTGTTTGAAAGGAGCCATGCCAAAGGGGTCGAGAGCATTTGTATTGACAGTAGAGGAAGCCAACATGATTTCAAGGTGCCAAGTTTAACTTAGCAAGTCAGGAGCACCACCTAAGAGAATTCATGGACATCTGGGCTCATCTCGATCCCAATAAGGGAAGTTAATGAAGCCGAAGAAGGTGGTTGAAACCTCGTTTCAACCATAAATAGGAAGCATGGAAGCACTGGTCATGGAGGCGTGCTGTCAGCCCAAGGTCACCCTGTCATGAAATATTCCTCCAAAACCCATACTGTCTTAGATTTGCATCTGACAAAGGAAAGCATTTGCATTCTAACAGAAGGAGAAGAAATGAAAAGATTTGAATGCAAGGGTACAATTGCATCCCTGGGGGGCGTTAGCAATTTTGAGTATATATACTCATGTTTTATATTTTGCAAGTGTCGATGGTTGAGCTAAGCTCCCGATTTGTAAATTTTTAGCAAAGCCTCTGATTCTTTGGTTATGATATGTATTTGAGACTTATTGTTTAATGAAAGTCAATTTCCTTTCATCTTTGTGTAACTGTTGTGTTAAAACACTTGGGCATGGAGGATCCAGTCGAGGGTAGTTGTGTTTTTGTGATGGAGGTTTGATCACGGTGACGTTACAACCAGTTTTAACCAGTTTCTTGTGTTCTCTTTTTCCTCTAATGCTGAGAGATTGGGTATGGATGATCCAGTCAGGTCGTCGTGACTGTATTGTAATGTATGTTTGATTGCAGTACTGTCATAGCAGTTTCAGTTTCTTGAAATTCCGAATTCAAGAGGATCTTGTCTTTGAAGATTTTCCTCCTTAGGCTGCTAGAAGACTAGATGTCTACAACATACCATTTCATTCTCCTCAAATTATTCCCTCTACTCACCATGATACTTCGATTTACGGACTGAAGTTAGATCAATACCTCACTTACCTATGTGTGCCAACCCAGTTTTTTGAGTTAGAATGATATAATCTTGAGACTGTGTCCATTAGACCAACCTTGAATTTATTCATTGTGACATACAAATTGATGGGCACTGGGATTACCTTTATCGCAATCCAGAGGTTACTTTTGGTGCTAACATTTCTAGTGCCATTGCCGGGGATGAAATTGAAGATATTCCCTGGGATTGAACGATAAAGATTACTAGTTCTAAAGGTGCACCATAACTTAGTACATTAAATATTGCAACTGTACACCCGATGACTCCACTGTGGTGACTCCATTGAGGTGAATCCACCGAGGACTCCACTATTTCAGCTGTGGCTTCTAGAAGTAGACATACGAGGTCTACTCCACAACTGCCTTTAGAAACACCTTAAGCTGACCTAGAGAAAATTGTTAGAAAGGGAAAGGCTCTCCGAGAAGGTACTTCTATTGTTGAACTAGGTATTTCTGATAATTTCCACTGTCCTTCTTTAGAAACTCCAATTTCTGCTTCTCATTCCCCTATTATACCTTATGTTGGAGTTTCCCGAAATTTAAATTTTGGGAGTGTTCCTGTTGATTTTTCCCCTCCGGGTCTGGGATTGGAGGGAGAAACCCTTTTCACTCCTCTCTCTCCTGAAATTGTACCGTGGTTTAGACCAAGCACGTCTAAATATTTTCTCACCCCGAGATTTACCAATCCTCATCCTGTTGTTGCCACTACAGACGAAGAAACCTCTTTTCCTTTAGGCCCTTTGGCCTTTTCTTTGAATCCTCTGTTCCCTTTCCTCCCAGAGGCTTAGTCCTAGTATCCCCAGTTTGAACCCCTTCTTCTCCTAATTCTCCTCAACCTCATATCCCTATGGTAGGTGATAATCCCCCTGGAAATAGAATGGATGCCATAATGGCTGCAAGATACACCCCTCTAGTCCTACCGCAACCGATGAATGCTCTACCTCTTGGGGATTACCTAAAATATATGCCTAAGTTCACCGGAGAAGAAGACATAACTCCTGAAGAGCACCTTGCAGCCTTCTACAGTTATGCAGACAATCTAAATATTGAAAATGAAGACGTCTAGATGAGAGTCTTTGTCCAAAGCCTTGATGGTGAGGTTAGGAAGTGGTTTAGGGGATTAACCCTTGGATATATTGCTGGTATTGAAGCCTTAGATGAGGTTTTCTTGAGGCAGTGGGGGGATAAAAAATATTTTATGTATTATATCACAGAGTTTGGGTCCTTGAAGAGAAAAGAGGGAGAATCTGTTTCTGATTTCTCCAAAAGATTCAACAAGATGTACAATAAGATCCTTGTTGAGATAAATCCTACATAAGCCTATGCCAAAATCACTTATGCTAGTTCTTTTGACCCCTAATTATGCCTCCTGGTCAGGGAAAGAAGAGCTAATTCCCTAGGTCATATGCAAGATGCAGTCTTAGAAGTAGAATCCAATGTACTCACAGTTGACAGACTTAGGAGAAAAGTCGATAGAGACAGAGGAAGAGGAATATCGGAGGCCTCAACCTCTGGTTCTTCTGCATTCTACCCTCAAATAGATGAATTAAACAAGATGGTGAAGTTCATGTCTGCAAAAATGGAGAAGATGAAATTCAAAGGGAAGAAATGTTATAAGAATGTGCCAAATACTGATAACATAGGCAAATTCAGGAGGTCGAATAACAATGCTCCTCAGATTATGCTAAAGGAGAAGAGGGACAACGATAGAAGGGATCAGAAAATCCAGACTCCCCTTCAAAATAACCTTGTCATTGATGAGGAAAGGGAAGAAGAGGAGATTGAAACTGAAATTCATTGTATTGGAGACACCTCCCCATTTCCCCATTTGAATCAATCCGCATACAAGGAATCCCTTCTGAATAGTCAAATAATTGAGATAAGAAAGGGAGAAAAGGTCAATACTAGTCCCAACAAATACAACCTCCGATCCAAGAGGAAAATAGAAGATTCTGACATCCCTGCTCAACCTCCCAAAGAAGAGAATCCTACTAAGCATGCAACAAATACCATTAAGGAAAAGAAAGCTCAGAATCCCTCGCTAATAGCCAAAGACCCTATCCCAGAGGTGAGAGAAATGATGAAACCCCCTTCCTCCTTTATATTTGAGCATGAAATTCAAAAGATTAGAATCCTTGTCCCCCTGGCAAAGCTATTCAAGCATGAAGATTTCAAAAGGTCCCTCTCTAAGCTGTTGCAGCCTGAACCACCCTGTCATTCCACAGACTTAGTAAACCTCCAAGACAAAAATCCTACAGTCATCTTAGATCCTATGGTAGAAGAAAAAGATGATTCATCCCCTCCCTTCTACACATCCCTGAACATACATGACAAGGTTTTGCACAACTGTCTGATGGATTCAGGGGCTTCCCATAATCTCATGCCCAAAACTGTCATGGAAGAATTAGTAATGGGAGACACAAAGGCTTATCATGATTTGTATTCTTTTGACTCAAGGAGATTTAAATGTCTTGGGGTCATCAAATATCTGGTGGTAACCTTGTTTTAGATGCCCATGAAAAGTGTGGTCATGGATATCGTGGTGGCTGATGTTCCTCCCAAGTTTGGCATGATGTTGTCAAGATCTTGGATAAAAAGAATTGGGGGGAACCTTGTAGATGGACCTCACATGTGCTGCCATTCCATTCTTTGGAGGGGAGCATAGGAGACTGTACAGAAAAGCTCAATTGGCCTATATTATTAGTGATGAAGCCGATCCTACCAATCATCCTATCTTTGCCTTTGATACTGATTTGGGTTCCAGTCTGTTGTAGCTCACTGACTCTCCTGAGCCCCCTCTTGAAATAAGAAATCCTATTGCTCTCTGTGAAGATTCTCCTCCAATTACCTCTGTTTGGAAAATGTTATTTGATGGAGCTTCTTCTAAAGAAGGTGCTAGTGCTGGGGTAGTTTTTGTTTCCCCTGCTCAGAAAACCGCATCTCTGTCGTACAAGTTAGAATTTGAAGCTATCAATAATGTGACAGAGTATGAAGCTCTTGTTTTGGGCTTAAGGGATGAAAAGGACATGGGGATTGAAGAGATATCTCTGTTTGGAGATGCTGAACTGATTATACAACAGATCATAAACATTTATCAGGCCAAACACCCTCAACTTAGGAGCTACATAAATGAAGTATGGGATCTCATTGATAGTTTTTTCCTATCCTTCAACATATCATTTATTCCAAGAGGAGAAAACATTGTGGTTGATTCTTTGGCTATTTCAACAAGCAATTTTAGAGTTCCTCTTGTACCTAAACCCAGGTACGATGTAGAAGTGAGATATAGACCCTCTATACCTGGCAATGTCAAGCATTGGAAAGTGTTTGAAGATGATCTTGAAATCAAAATATTTATGTATATTGTTGATGAGTTCTCAGCATTACATATTGATCAAGATCCTGATCCTGAAATAAATCCTCATACTGGTGCGTTTCTGAACAAAATTGTTGACCATCATATTGTTTAGTTGCCCAACAATCACATTCCAAAAGGAATGGTTCCTTTGGAAAGATTATTTGACAAAAATGATGTGGCAGCAAAGGGTAAAATCTCAAATGGTGATGCTGGTGCGGCTGAGTGAAACATTGGCACTGAGAAGGAGCCAAAGTTTATCAAATTGTCAAGTAGCTTGACAAGAAAGTAAAGGGCAAAGTATGTTGAGTTATTAAAGGAATTTGCTGATGTTTTTTCTTGGACCTATGAAGACCTCAGAACATATGCAACAATTGTCATTGAGCATAAGATTCCACTGAAAGAGGAGGCCAAACCATTTAGGAAGAAATTAAGACAAATAAACCCTATGTTGCTGCCTATCATGGAAAGAGAGGTAAAGAATCTACTGGATGCCCAAATCATTGTACCCTTGATATATTCAGAGTGGGTGGCCAACCTAGTCTCAATAAGGAAGAAGAGTGGGGAAATCAAACTTTGTTTCGATTTCATAAACATGAACAGGAGCTCAAAGAAAGACAACTACCCCTTGCCGAAAATGGAACACATATTACAAAGGGTAAATGGCACATCAAGGATATCCATGATTGATGGCTTTTCAGGCTACAATCAGATCTCGGTCTTGCTTGAGGACAGAGAAAAAATGACCTTCACCACTCCTTGGGGTATGTTCATGTATGCCAAAATGCCCTTTGGATTGATGAACGCAGGGGCGACCTTTCAAGGAGCCATCGATATAGCTTTCATTGAAGAAAGAGACAAGTTCATGGTCATATATCTGGATGGCATTACATTTTTCTCTAGGTCTGACAGAGAGCACTGTGAGCATTTGAGAAGGGTGTTCTTGAAATGCATAAAGTTTGGTCTCTCCTTAAATCCCCAAAAATCTTTGTTTTCCATGAAGGAGGGAAAGCTGCTGGGCCACATAGTATCAGTCGAAGGAGTCAATATTGATCCCAGCTGAGTTGAAGCAATTCAAACCTTATCACTCCCAATATCTAAGAAAGAAGTCCAATCTTTCCTGGGAAAAATTAATTTTCTGAGGAGGTTTGTTTCCAATTTTGCTGAGATGGCAAAGCTTATAACAACCATGTTGAGGAAGGGAAATTAAGTTAAATGGACTATTAAGTCTCAAAATTCCTTTGATATAATAAAGAAGGCCTTGACTGAGGCACCCATGCTTATCAGTCCTGATTACTCAAAGGATTTCTTTATTTTCTCATTTTCTTCATTTGACACTGTAACGACTATTCTGTTACAGAGGAATGTTGAAGGGTTGGAGCAACCCATCTCCTTTTTCATTCGGGCATTGAGAGATGTTGAGGTAAAACATGACATGATGGAAAAGTAGGCTTATGCTTTGGTTAAAGATCTCAAGGATTTCGGAGTCTATGTCCTGTAGTAAAAAATCACTGCATATGTCCCTTCAACTACTATGAAGGAAATTCTCATTCAGCCGGAAATAGATGGAAGGAGGAGCCGATGGATTTCCAAAATCCTCGAATTTGACCTGGATATAAAGCCCACCAAATTGATTAAAGGTCAAGGTTTAGCCAGACTGCTGGTTGAATCTAATTTCAAAGCCTTGGGGGTAAGCTTCATCAATGAATGCTCAGAAAATCAATAGGCTTAACCATATGATACAAATGCTCAGGCAGACCCCCCATTAGCAGAATGCCATTGGTACAAGGATGTCATATATTTCTGCAAGAGTTGCGGCCCCCCAATGGAATGCAAAGGAACAAGGCAAGAGATTTAAAGCTCAAAGCCATTAATACTACCTTGTTGGTAAAAAATTACATATGAAAGACCCCCTAGGGGTACTTTTGAGATGTTTAGACCCACACAAAGCACAAAGGATTATGTCAGACTTTCATGATAGTTCGTGTGGGGGGAATCACTTCTGGAAAATGATGACTCATAATATTCTCAGGGATGGTTATTTCTAGCCCACTCAGTTCACTGATGTTTGCACAAAAGTCAACGCCTGTGCTAAATGTCAGAAATTCTCAGGAAAGCAACAGCTAAAGCCCCTGCCATTGAAACCTGTGATTGCTTTAGCACCCTTCCAGCAGTGGGGCCTGAACTTCATTGGGGAGATTCATCCTGCATCCAACGGTCAACATAGATGGATATTGATGGCCACAGATTATTTTACCAAGTGGATAGAATCTATCCCCATAAGGAGCGTGTCCCACAAGGTAATCATCAGCTTCTTGGAGGACATCATAGCAAGGTTTGACTGTCCGAGTAGAATTGTCACCGATAATGCTGCATCTTTCAAAGCTAAACCATTGATCCGATTCTGTGAGCATTTCAGAATTGCGTTGATCCACTCTACCCCCTACTATGTGCAAGGAAATGGATTAACAGAGTCCTCTAACAAAACCCTCATCAAAATCATCAAAAGACTATTAGAGGACAAAAATAAAGCATGGGATTCAAAGCTCAAATTTGATTTGTGGGATGATAGAGTGAAAACTAAAAGGTCCCTGGGCATCTCTCCTTTCCATCTTGTATATGGGACTGAAGCAATTTTTCCCTCTCAGATCACCTTGCCAGTAGAAAAGTTTTTCCAAGACTGTCAGGAAGAGCCCAATGATATGATTAGGAGATTTCATTAGTTGGTAGAAGTGCAACAGATGAGAGAGCAAGTGATGGATATAGCACATGACCGTCAACAAAAAATCAAGCAGGCCTTTGACAGGGAGAGCAGAAAAGAGGATTTCCGATTGGGAGAGCTAGTGCTCAAATGGGATGCGCCCAGACAAGACAAGGGAAAACATGGTAAATTTGAGGCCCTTTGGATCGGACCCTTCAAGATTTCTGAGACATTTCCCAATAATAATTATAGGTTACAGAATCTGGAGGGTGGTGAAGTTTTTGTTGGCCCTATAAATGGGCACTTCTTGAAAAGGTATTTTGTTTAAAAGTCGCAGTCAGTGTCCCACCATTGTAAATATCATTCTTGTTTTATGTTTATTATTGTTTTAAATAGGAGACTCTACAACCGAAAGAAAGGCACTGGAGCTGCGAGTTCTTGGTAGCTCGTAGGGAGCATGCCATCCTTCGTGGAGCCAAATCCTAGCAATTAAGCTTGTCATGTTATGGTGGATGGTGATTTTGTCCTAGGTTTGTGATTTTGCCAATCTTTTCCCCCCGTTTGTTCAGATGCGGTCATAGATTTCTCCTCCTGGCATATATTTTACTTTGTTGTTTGCTTTCATCCTTTGGTCGATTGGTTTTCCTTATCGAATTTTTCCTGAGAGATATTGGCCCGGGGATTTTCTATTCCCCCTATGGCCAATTACTTCTCTTTTTTCCTTTATTACCCAGTCTTTGATTTTTCCCAAGTCCTAGTCGTGTCATCCAAGTCTTCATTATTGTAGGCCGCGGCACTGAGAGAGGTCTTATATGGAATCAAGTGAGTGCAGGAATCCATATTTTAAATGTTGAGAGATTATGCATCAAGGATCGCGAAATCTAGATTCACAAAGGGGAAGATCTAGGCCATCCATTTGTGAGAAGCAGAGGGTCATTGATTTGACTTCGACGATTTTAGGAATTAGGAGTTTGGGTTTCTCGTTGCCAAGTGCACCCATAACTCGAAGCCCTGAAATGAAAAATCCCAATTTCATGATTTCGCGAATCGAATGTTTCCTAGGAGCATCATCCCTTTCTCCCAAAACGCGAAATCGCAAAAGCTCCTAGAAATTAGGCCCACGGTCCTAACGCCCAGTTATAAAGGAAGAAGGTATGGAAAAGGGGATAGCACTCATCAGATAGTTGACATTTGGTATTGTCAAGGGAACGATCATGGCCATCCATTTTGAAGCGAGTCTGATTGTCGATCTCGGCGACCATTTTTTGATTTCGGGCATCGTGATATTGAAGCCAAGATGGGATGAAATCTCCTGAAATGAGAAACCCCAAAACATCATGTGGGACAAGTGTGATGTCACAACCCACAGTCACATGGGTGGTTGAAAAGAGCCACACCAAAGGGGTCTAAAGCAGTTCTATTGACAACAGAGGAAGGCAATATGGTTTCAAGGTGCCAAGTTTAACTCAGCAAGTCAGGAGCACCACCTAAGAGAATTTATGGACATATGAGCTTGTATCTATACCAATAAGGGAAGTTAATGAAGTTGAAGAAGGTGGTTGAAACCTCATTTCAACCATAAATAGGAAGCATGGAAGCATTGGTTGTGGAGGTGGGCTGTCAGCCCAAGGTCACCCNCATCCCTGGGGGACGTTATCAGTTTTGAGTATATATACTCATGTTTTATATTTTGTAAGTGTCTATGGTTGAGCTAAGCTCTCGATTTGTAAAGTTTTAGAAAAGCCTCTAGTTCTCTGGTTATGATATGAATTTGATACTTCTTGTTTAATGATAGTCAGTTTCCTTTCATCTTTTTGTAACTGCTGCGTTAAAACACTTGGGCATGGAGGATCCAGTCGAGGGTAGTTGTGTTTTTGTGATGGAGGTTTGATCACGGTGACATTACAACTAGTTTTAACTAGTTTCTTGTGTTCTCTTTTTTCTATGATGTCGAGAGCTCGGGCATGGATGATCCAGTCAGGTCACTGTGACTGTATTGTAATGTATGTTTGATTGCAGTACTATCATAATGGTTTTAGTTTCTTGAAATTCTAAATTCAAGAGGATCTTGTATTTGAATCTTTTCCTCCTTAGGCTGCTAGAATACCGGATGTTCACAACATACCATTTCATTCTCCTCAAAATCTTCCCCCTACTCACCACCATACTGCAATTTATTGACTAAAGTTAGATCAAGACCTCACTTGCCTATGCATGCCAACCCAATTTTCCGAGTTAGAACGATATAATCTTGAGACTGTGTCCATTAGACCACCCTTAAATTTATTCATTGTGACATACAAACTGATGGGTACTGGGCTTACCTCTGTCGCAATCCAGAGGTGACTTCTAGTGCTAACAGACAGTATGGACATAGATGGATTTGTAAGAACACTTAGTAGGTTTGGACATATATATGACAGTGGACGAGAGCATGGATTCATAGATTGGTTTAGAGAGTAGTTCATAGACAAAGGAACATTATCATAATGGATGATAATTACACAAGAAATGGCTCAAACAATGCTAATGGATTCAAAATTGAGAGATATTTTAGACACATGCAGTGCATACACCAATTCATATTCAAAATAGAGTAAGGATCATAAACAACAATGACAAAACTTTCTATGAACTATGGAAAGGAATACCAACAAATGTGAACCACTTCAAAGTATTTGGAAGAAAATGCTACTTCAAAAGAGAAGATGGTAGAATGGGAAAGTTTGAATCTCATGTGGACAAATGAGTACTTGTTGGTTACTCAAGTACAATAAAATCATACAAGTGTTACAATCTAAGGTTGAAAAAAGTTGTGGAAAGATTCAATGTAACAATTGATGAAACAGGTGGACAATAATTAAAGGAAGAAGAAAATGAATCAATGGAACAACTTTACGAAGAAGAAGTCTACATCAAACAACCAGAAGGATTTCAGTTGTCAAGGAATTCATATTACATCTGCAAATTGAAGAAGGCCTTGTATGGTCTAAAACAGGCTCCTAGAGCATGGTACTCTAGATTGGATAAATATCTACAACAGGCAGGGTTCAGAAAAGGAAGTGCAAACAACAACCTCTACATCAAGGTAACTCAAGATAGTATTTTATTAATTGAATTTTATGTTGATGGTATTAGTTTTGGAAGCAATGATGGCATGTTAAGCCATAAATTTGCAAAGGATATGAAGAATGAATTTGAAATGTCATTACTCAGAGAACTATCCTTCTTTCTGGGTCTTCTGATACATCAAAGCAACCAAGGAATTTTTATTTCTCAAACTAAGTATATCAGAGAAATGCTAAATAGGTTTGGAATGGAATATTGCAAACCAATTACCACTCCTATGTAAAACAATTGCAAGTTGGGAAAATATGATGATTCAAAGTCTAGAAACAAAAGGAAATACAAGTCAATGATTGGTATCTTACTATATGTGACAACATCCAGACCAGATGTAATGTAGGCAATTGGATTGGTGACACGATTTCAAGAAGAACCAAAGGAATCACATGTATTAGCAATGAAGAGGATTTTTAGATATCTCAAAGGAACATAAGAGTTTGGATTATGGTATCCAAAAGGAAAGGATCTATCACTTATCGCCTATAGAGATGCATATTGGGTAGGTTGCATTGATGACCAATGAAGCATTAGTGGAGCATCGTTCTAATTGGGTGAGTGTTTAGTATCTTGGCTAAGCAAGAAAAAATCATCAATATCTTTATCTACAGTCAAAGAAGAGTATATTGCAGAAACAAGATGTTATACTCAGGTTCTATGGATGCAACAAACTTTGACAGATATACAGGTTGAGTATGATGAGCCCATTCCAATATTTGTGATAATACAAGCACCATCAATATCTAAAATAACCCAGTGATGCACTGCAAGACGAAGCACATTCCAATAAAGTATCACTTTATACAGGAACATGTTGCAAAGAAGAACATCAAAGTTGAATATGTGGGCACAAAAGAACAAGTGGAAGACATCTTTACAGAATCGCTTCCAAGGGAATCCTTTGAGTATCTTTTCCATAGACTCATACTAATTTCTACAACAACATGAATGATATTGAATGCTTATATTATATGTCTTAGATTTACACAAGGAAGCACCATAAAGAGGACAATTCAGGTTGGGAGATCGATTTCAGGAAGATTTCAGTTAGAGGGAGTATCCCCAAGGAAAGTTCATTTAGGGGGAGCAGCCACAGATGGAAATATACCTTTTCCATTGATGACAAAGGGGGAGAGATTTATCAGATGCAGAGAACAAAGACATGGTTCTAGGGGAAGCGATGGTCACATGAAGAGCATGAGTGATATGACTTCAATATTTCATGACATGTCTTCAGTATTACATGAAAGAGTTGCCATCAATTCCAAAGGGGGATATTATTGATTAATTGGTTTGGTTTTCATTGATGTCAACCCTTGAAGAAAGTCCGGTAGCGAATTCCGGTAGAACAAAGGTTTGGGCAATGGACCCAAGTTTTTTTGATGGATAATGGTATGCGTTTTGATATATTTGTAGGTAAAAATATTCTAGATAGATAGTACATGTCATGTCATTTCCAGTGGTATGTGGAACATCACATAACTCCTCAAGGTTAGAGAGTTATGGCCATGTGAAGTTGGAGAACCCTCATGAGTTATCTAGAAGCCCCAAAAGCTCAAAGTAGTCAAAGTGTTTGCAAAGAAGAAATTATTTAAATCATACAGTGATGTGATGAGTATACTATAATTAAAAGAGGTTGCAAAATAAATTATTTAAATAATAAAGTTAATGGAGAAATTACTAATTATGGAAAGTGGTTAAGTTAAGTGGACAAGTGGTTATAAGTGGGTTAACCCTAAAATAAGGAAAGTGGGTTAAGATAGTTAGAAGGTAACCCATTGAGGAAGCTACATAAAATTATAAATAAGAGGTAAGGGTATCTAATTCAAAACACACTTGAATATCATTGAATATATATTTTTGTGAAAGGTTATTTGGGCAAGTATTATTGATAGAGAAAAGTGCGGCAGAAAAAGTGTGGCGGGAAAATTGCGGCAGAAAAAGTGCGGCAGCAAAATTGCGGAAGAAAAAGTGCGGCAGGAAAACTGCGACAAAAAATGTGCAGCAAAAAAAGTGTGGCAAGAAAAAGTGTGATAGGAAAAGTGTGGCAGAAAAAGTGTGGAAGAAAAAGTGAGGCAGAAAAAGTGCGGTAGGAAAAATACGGAAGAAAATGTGCAGCAGGAAAAGTGTGACAGAAAATGTGCAGTAGAAAAATCGCAAGAGGAAAAGTGTGGTAGGAAAAGTGCAACAGAAAAACTGCAACAGAAAAAGTGCGGCAGAAAAATCGCAGCAGAAAAATCGTGGCAGTGGATTTGTGGTAGCAAAACCGCAACAACAGAACTCTACAAGAAAAAAAGGGTATGGTTTTCATATGTGTAGTGTTGAATTTATGAATCAAGTTGATGGTTTTTCTTGTAAATATGTTGGATGCCTTCTTGGGAGTTTATGGCGTGTTGTATATTTGATCTGAGGCAGATCTACTGAAGTTTAGTATTGGTTCATGTTTGAGGGATTTTGATTGAGGTACATGTTGGGTACATGGTTGAGACAAGTAGTTGATGAGTTGGCACATACATGAGGTGTATAGATGGGCACTTGTTAGTAGTATTGTTGACACATGGTTTATGGATGATGTAGTATACTTGTCTTGGTATATTATTAGAAGCACATATTGATCTTGGTGATGATTATGAGTTGTTGTGATATGCTTGGTTGATGAACATCTTGGTGATATTGTGCATATGGTTGAGAGATTGATCTTGGTGAGTGTATATGATTTGATTCATAATATTGACGAGATAGGTTGTTTGGACAGGTTATTGTGACAGGTTATTTGTATAGGTTTGGTGCATGGTTGATGCACTTGTTTATGGTATAGGTTGAGGTAAAGGTTGATGTATGGTACATGTCGGCACATGTTATTGGTACAAGTTGTTACATGTTGTTTGATGTAGGTTGATTGGTACAGGTTTACAACAGTATATCTCACAGTGATAGTGTGACAATGGTTCCATCATTCTACTTATATTTCAGGGCAGTCGAACGAGGAAAGGAGAGGTGTTTGTAGCCATATTCCAGTTGTATCCGAAGAACATAGGGGGTTGCAGCCTCCTTTTGGTTGTATCCAGAGAATTGGGGAGTTGGAGCTTCCCTTAGGTTGTAGCCTGAGAAACTAGGGGTTTGGAGCCTCCTTCTAGTTACAGCTGGAACTCGAAAACAAAGGAAGTTGGTGCTTCCAATGAATGTAATTCTTAAATACATATAATAAAAAACATTCTGTGGTTTTCTCCCACTTTGGGTTTCCACGTAAAAATAGTGGTGTACTGTATATGTGTATGATTTCTCATTTGTTCATTGTTTATTTACTCTAAAACTATTGGATGATAATGCTACATTTATATAACACTTTCATTTTGTGGTTAAAAAGGATTGAATTGCTCTATTACAGATTCACCCCCCCTCTCAGTAATCCAACAAGAAGAAGGAAGAAATTTCCCTATCATGATGGATGAGGAACATGCTAGGGATATATTGAGAAAAGCAGGAGTGATGCACAACAAATGAGCCTACCAATATAAGATCAATAATAAGAAGAGGGAAATATCCAAGTGAGAGGGATTGGACATTGATGAGGAAGAGGTAGAGGATTTTTGTGCAACGTGGAAGATTGAGCAAATTCTGAGCACCACATATGAGAGAAAAATAGTGTTCAAGGTTCTAGCACATAAGAAGGCTCTCCATTCCATATCCAAATTAGTGTGGAACCCATAACCCCATGTGCGACTAAGACATTTGAAGAATTAAAATTGGTTAACCAACAAGTGATTAGTGGTAGAATAAATTTTGGATGAGGGTCTAATTCAAGTGGAAGTATTTAAGCAAGTAGCAGTCAAGTTTCTACACCGCGTGGAGGTGGTAGCACAACAAAATTCACAATGGAAGGAAAATATCCCACTATCAGGTTACCTGAGTTCCATGGAAAAGGGTTGGAGGACCTAGAGAAGCATTTGTTTATTTGTGAAAAGATTTGGGCAGCCAAGTAGATTATAGATGAAGATACAAAGGTTTCACAGTTGGAAATCACATTCAATGACCGTGCATTGGATTGGTATATGGGTCTCGTAATAAATAACCCAACAGGAGCACCTACAACTGTCATAGATGTGAAGAAGCAGTTGATCAATGAGTTTCAGAAACAAATCTCAGAGGATCAGTTCATGAATGAGATAATAGAAATTAAGTAGAAGCTAGGAGAATTAGCCTACGAGGTTGAACAAAAGTTTAAAAAGTTAAAAGGTAAGTTAAATTTCCCTATTACTCATATGAAACATAGAAATTTGTTTTTTAATTTATTATTTCCACACTAGAAGTATCCTTTGAGGCAACAAAAGTTCCAGAGTCAGGATGAGGATCTGCAAGCAACCTTACAGTTAGAATAAAATCAACATAAGCATACAGATCTAGTTTTAGAAGAGCTAAGAGGATATATGAATAACCTTACATTCCAGTTGAACCAAAATAAAGGAAAGGAAAAGAGGGAAGATGTCTGGTGCACATTTTGCAGAACAAAAGGTCATCATAAGAATGAATTTCCAACCTTTGCGCAATACTTGGGGACAAGAATGTCAAACCCTTTACTGCCGCAAGGGTCATGGTGTAAGATATGCAAAACACATGGACATGATCCTTATCATTGTCGCATGATGAAAAAGTATTAGACAGTACTAAAGAATACATTTTGTAACTTTTGTAAGATAGTTGGACACGAAGACAAGGACTGCAGAACCTTGGAGATAATGAAGGAGAGGACATCGGACACTTTTTTGGTATAGGTTGAATTATGATAGCACAACCTGTGTAGCAGCCAAAATATAATAATTCTCAACCATAGTATAATTAGACACCTAAGAATAATACACTGCGCAAAGATAATTAGGGTAACATAGGAGGCTACATAGGAGGTGTTCGTGGAGGAAGAGCATTTGGAGGAGGTCGAGGAACAATAGTCTTTCATAATTATAAGAAATTATCATGCTATATAGTTTCGGACAACTGTAATTATCATGCTATAAGAAATTTTCGATTTCCACGCGCGACATGTATGTATTATCATGCAATAGGCCATGCTATATAATATTGTCTGAAACTGTTGGTAAAGATACAAGAAAAGAGGAACCAAAATAATTAGAATGTGTAATGGATTGCTGTGGAAAATAAAAAAGAGGATGGGAAGAAGATCAATATAGTTACTAGAGGTGGAGCTAATATAGGAGATGATGTAGCAAAGAAAAACCAAGATATACACCAGTGGGCAAGGAAGAATGCAGAAACTGAACAAAAATTTGATACGCAAAAATAAAATGAGACCTTCAAAGAAGCTAGACATGAGATTTTGAAGGAGAATATTGCATCTAATTCAAGAACAAAGACAATAGATGATGTACCAGTGTATCATATGCCCTAATTATTTAATTAGACCAACAAAGATGAGCCTATAGAAAAGTTCAGTAACTTAAGAAACTTTTTGCTATCTTGTGTCAAGCTATTAAATGATAAGTCATCTCTGCAAGTACTACCGAACCTATTAGAAAAGTGTAATTATGGGGACGAATGGGTAAAGATAGTTAATAAGGTGCATAAGAAGAGAAGAACAAGTAGAGAATTCAGGTTGTATGGAAACATTGGAGATTTCAATATGGGGGATATCATACTAGACTTAGGGTCTAAAGTGAATGTTTTTCCTAAAAATACATGGGAAGCTATGGGAGAACCCCAATTGGGGTATTCACCTATTAAATTAAAGTTATAAAATGAACACAGAGTGGTTCCAATTGGTAGATTGAAGGGGATACCAGTAGATATAGATGGTTTGTGCACCATGGCAAACTTTGAAGTTATTGACATAGTAGATAATACTACACCCTATATAGAACTGTTGGGACTGGATTGGGCATTTGATAATCAAGCTATTATTAATTTGAAGACCAGGAAGATGATGTTTGAATATGGAAAGTACATATTTATTGCACCCTTAGATCCCTCAGAAGGTGGGAGATACATTGAACCTGCGATAGAAAAATTCATTTCAGACGAGGTGAATCAATTGTACAGAACTACCGCAAGTGAAGAGGATTATATCAACCTAACTGCATACATAATGTTGAGTTGGAGGAGTATTAGTTCTTGTGCTTCAGACTTTAAAATAGGACTAGAAAAATGGAAGCATTGATTACCTAAATTATCCACCAGAATATGTTCCATAATGATGTGCACGCTGAGATGGATTGGATCCAAGGTAAGATAAGCTCCCACTTTTTATGGTCATAATAATTTAGAAGAATTTTTAGAAAAGTTTGAATTAGAAATTTTGGAGAATCAAAGGCTATTATTCTTAGACATGGCATTGAAAGAAACACATGCATGTTGTTTGGGTGTACATAAGGATGATATTAAGAATTGTTTCAGTGCAAGAGATTATTGTGCATTAGATTTGGCATAGAGTAGGAAAATAGATATTTGGAGAAGTATGAAGGGATTGGAAAACCCATAGAACACATATATAGGTGCATGGTCCAATGGATATTAATACCACCATAAGAATGCCCACATCACCTTATCCACACATCATAAGAAATTTTGAAGAACTGGTACACAGAGAAGGAACGAAGCAGGGAAAATGCAAATTGGGAAGAAATGCAACAAATTTTTTTGATTACATTTTCCTTTGAGCATGAGAGTCTAGAGATATATGCAACACTAAAGGTGGTAAGATATAGGATTTTTGAAGAACCTGAGGCAGACATTGTGATAGACTATTGTGATTTTTGAAGAACCTGAGTTTATCAAAACTAGAAGAGACAAAAAGTTAGACTATTTCTACGATGCTATCATGTCGCAGAAGAAGAAGACCCAGTAGAGGATAAAACATGAGATATCAATATCCCAAAAGTTGAATGAGAAAGAGAAGTAGAGGGTCCACGGATAGAGTTAGAATACTGCATCCCCACTAAAGATAAATAAGGTAAACATTGGAACAATAGAAAACCCAAAGATTTCAAGTATTGGAGATTATTGGGACAATAAGAAAGTAGAAAGAATCAAAGAGTTACTGCGTGAATACAATGACTTGTTTCTAGCGACATTTTCTGAGATGAAGGGGATGTCAGGAGAACTTGGAGAGATGAAGATCCGTTTGAATCTAGATGCTAGACCTATAAGATAGAGACCTTACGGGTTGAATCCGATATATAAGGAGAAAGTCAAGGAAGAAATTGGCAAGATGTTAGAAGTTGGTTTCATAGAACATGTGGAAGAATCAAAATGGATAAGTCCCATGGTAGTGTAGGAAAATAAGCATGGGGGAATCAATATCTATGTTGACTTGAGGAAGATGAATTATTCCTTCTTACATGATCCTTTCCCTACCCCATATAGGCGAAGTGTTGGAGAATGTAGGAGGTCATGAAGCATATTCATTTACTGATGGGTTTTGGGATATCACCAGATCAGGATTGCACCAGAGGACATACATACAATTATGTTTTCTATAGAATGGGGATCATATTAGTATAAATTAATTCCATTTGGACTAAAGAATGCACCAACCATTTTTTCATCATGTTTATGAATGAGAAATGAGGCTCAACATAAATTCATGTATTATCTATAAGGGACTGTTGGTCCTACGAAAAAAAACCCTGCATGGGAACCAAATGGAGTAGAGGATCTAACTAGGCTACCCATGTTTGGTAAATTTCTACCATTTGATAACGACACATCTTGTAGCAGATGGAGGGTTCTGCGTCGCTAAAACATTGGTCCGTACCTAAGGCATATGAGTGACAGTTATAGGACAATGAAAGTGTGCATGATGGAATGTATACCTATCCTATATGTTGGGTGGTGAAAATACCTGTCCGTAGTTACAAACGATCAACATAACACAAAAAAATGCAAGAATCCCTAGTGAAAACTATAAAAACCAACTCAATCCACTGTTGTATTAGTCAATTAGGCAAAAATACGATCCAAAACTATGTAAAGTGGGTAAAAACTGCTATAAATAGTAACAAAAACCAAATTTTACTATGTCATTTGATGTTTTTACCCAAATAGTGAATTTTGGACCAAATTACCTCCGATCTTCAATTGGTGATTGCGGGAGCGTCGAGTGACGGGATCAGAGACTGTCTAGACCAGGTAATTCTTCTTTCCCTCCTCTTCCTTTCTAGTGGATTACATTTTGTATTTAGGTTTCAAATTTTAAGTTATTTAAGGCGCAAATTAGATTGTACGTGGGCTACCATTCATTGGGTTTCGTATACACATGGTTATATGCAGATTTCTAAAATACATCCTGTGTATACTGAGCCTTTTACATGACTGTGAATGTTGCATCCCATGTATATGTCCGTAAACAAGGTTTTTGATGGTTTCTAACTCAAAAAGTGATGTTTCTCTGGCAGTATGGTGCTAGAATGGAGGGAAAGGGAACATGAGGAGGTAGATGATGCTGTGGAAAGAGATTTGGGGGCCCAAATGGCCTTGTTGGCCGTCAACCAAGTTTTGAGGAAACCTTGGTCAGTTTTGGACCACTTTTGGACTTTGACAGGCTGGTTGAAGATGGAACGCCCAGGTAGAGCTGAGATCGCGGATCTCACTTATTTTGCAGGCTGTGGACCCAACAAGGGGTTATTTAGGTTTTTTATAATGGGTTATGGGATGTCGGCCAATGGGTTTACCCGTTATTAGGCCTTATTGTAAGGGATTGTAAAAGTATAAATAAGTAAGAATGTATGGTAGAAGTAGCTAAGATAAGTGAAGCGAAGTTGTGGTGGCTAAGTGCAAGTAGTTTTTAGTTTCTTTATGCAATATAATGTGTAGGTGTTAAGGATTTGTGCTTGATAAAGAAGTTGGCTTTGTGCCTAGACCTAATTATGGAAGGAGGATTTGGTGTTCAGTGCACAGATCTCTTGTCCTATGCGAAGCTCGACTCTTTGGCTTAGTGCATAGGAGCGGATGAATGTAAGAGATTGAAGAATAATAAAGAAGACGAAGCAGTTGGTGGATGTAGCCCCACACTGGGGTGAACCACATATATATTGTGTATTTAGTTTTCTTTGTGTTGTGTTATTTATGTTATTGATTTGCTTAGTGCCTTGATTATAATGTATGATAGATAGATCTGTTGATTCTTAGTTCTTTACTTAAGGATGAATGAATGTTAGACCTAACTTAGTGTTGTGTGCTAAGTGGTTGAAGTGCTTAATCTTTATTGTTACTGCGCTGATCTATCTTTGGGTATGTTCTGCGATGTTGATAAAGCTAATGAACAAATGAATGTCACCTTCTAAGTGTTTCTAGAATACTCTGTGCAGTGTTATTAACACAGATCCGTGTCACAACTTGGTTATAGACACCTGAGTCCTGTAACCCCCTTACTTATACCTCGGGTGAGACTTCATCTGCTTCGCAGGTGTTGCCGAAAGGGACGATAGTTAGGGTTTTTTTGGTGCACTGTTGAAGCATTGAACCCTGGGTCTACCCCTATAATATTCCAGATATAAAAAGTATGCAGAACAAAAATAAAATGCTAGAAATGGTAGAATAACAACAATATAACCAGAACAATCACCACAATAGCATTGAAATGATATAAGAACAACAACAGAAATAACACTTTGATTCTGAAAGTAATGTTCATAGGCCTCTTCAAGGGGGAAACCTCCAGTTGAGCGATTCTCTATTACAATATTATCCAAGCTAGGGTTCTCATACCCTCGACTTCTATTTACACTAAATATGTCTATTAAAAGAAGCATCTAGTGGAAGATCCTTCTAGAAGCAGAAGCTTCTATTAGGTATTCTTACATCTACCTTATTCTATTTTATTGAAAGGCCTTATTAATATTTAACTTTATTACATCCGAATATATTGTTCTACCTATGTGCAAGTTAGGACCCTAACATGTCGGCCCCCTTAAAAACAACCTTGTCCTCAAGGCTTGAGATGAGGAAATTGTTGCAGAATGGTAGCTGGTTCCCAAGTGG